>JBCJKH010001595.1:0-10926 GCA_039877255.1 Loriculus beryllinus
TGGACACAGGGGCTTGGAGCAAGCTGCTCCAGTGGAAGGGGTCCCTGCCCATGGCAGGGGTTGGAACTGGGTGAGCTATCAGGCCCCTTCCAACCCAAACCAGGCTGTAATTCTATGCTGATTTGACCATGCAACCATGTCAGGTTTGGGTGTTGTTTCCTCCCCACAGCCTGAAGGACGAGCAGCCGGTGCAGTGCGGGCAGTACGACGGGCTGGTGGAGCTGGCCACCATCTGTGCCCTCTGCAATGACTCCTCACTGGACTACAACGAGGTGTGGGGGCACAGGGGTTGTGTGGGGGACAGGGGATGCTTTCCCTTGAGCTTTGGGCCACTTTAAGGCAAAGCCAGTGGAGGTTTGTCCTTTGGGATGCCCGTCCTCGGCTTCAACTCATCGCAGGGTGATGCTCTGGGAGCCCTGGGGTGGTGCAGTGGGTGGCAGCATCCTTGATCAGTGCAGCGGGTAGAGGACGTGCTCTAAAGCTTAAGTTTTTTGGGGGGTTTTATGCTTTCTAGTCAAAAAAAGTCTATGAGAAGGTGGGGGAAGCCACTGAAACAGCCCTGACGTGCCTGGTGGAGAAGATGAATGTCTTCAACACTGACATCAGCAAACTGTCCAAGGTGGAGCGAGCCAACGCCTGCAATTCAGTGAGTGGGGTGCAGCCCCTGTGAGCCCCAGTGCTGAGGGATGAGAGGGAGAGAGAAGGAAGGCTTCGGGATGACTGTTTGAGCAGTAACCACTGCAATGGTCTAAGGGACTGGCCTGCCACAGGGTGAAATTCCCTGGCTCACAAGGGGCCTGAGCTGGTTTTGAAGCAGGTAGGGCAATGACCCTGGAGGGTGATGCCAGGGCTTGGGGGGACAAATCTAGGTCCACATGGAGCTTTGGACGAGGTGATTCCCAAGGCTCAAACCCACTCTAGTCCCTGCTCATCTGGGAGAGACCCCCTAGACAATAGCCAGAGCTCTGGCTGCAGAGGTTTGGAGTTTTATAGCTCCACAGCAAATCTTTAGGTGCCCAGTTTGCACTGAGCAGTTGTCCTCCACAGCATGAACCAAACCGCTGCCTGAACAGGGCTTGCTCTTTGGAAACACCTATTTCTGATGTGAAAATACCCCATGCTGGCTTCTCCTGGGTTCAGCTTAAACCACGACGTGGCTATTCCCTTGCTCCAGCTCTCCAGTATCTCCCTGTCCTTCTGGGGAAAACACACTTTATTCATGTCTGGATTTACTCGGCTTTGGTATCATGCTGTTAGATCTCATAATGTCTTTGCTTGCTTGAAGGAAGGGCTCCCTGTTCTGGCATTTCCTCCCCAGATAGGCCAGAGCAGGTCATAGTAAATCCCCTGCCTCCTTTCTGATAAGGGAGATGGAATTTCCTAGCCATATATCAGTCCAGCAACTGCTTGGTTACGGGTACCCATCACTGCACTGCCTCTCAGGCTGGGGTTGGTCACTGGAGCTTCTCTCCTTACTCTTGTGTTATGCAGGGACAGAACCCCCTTCCTTGGAGTTTCCTGGCAGCAATTCTTCACTGCTTCTTGCTTGTGCTCTCAGTGGCTCTGTGCTTTGAAATCTCCAATGGGATTTTGGGGTTTCCACAGCAGCTGCTCCCAGGTGTCCTTGTTGCTGTGCTGAGTGTGCAGTACAGTGGGGACAGCACTGCTTTTATGGACACAGCACCCACTGTAGTCACTGCACTCATGCCCTGTGCTGGGTTTGGCCTTTTGGAAACCGCTTGGTGTTTGCCTGGAACATCCGCAGACAGTGCTGGCATTTTGCATGGACAAATTCACTTCACACATCTACCTCCCCAGCTCCTGCTCACAGCCTCGCTGCAGTAGGAGCATCCTTTTAACTTTGAACTTGCAAGGTTTTACTCCAAAAGGAGGAGGTTTTTTTGCCCTTTCACTGATGTATTTGCATTAAAGTTGCTGTAAAAGTCCTGTCCAAGAAGCTGGTTGTGTCCCTGTCACAAGCAAGACCTTCCTGACAACAAAATGTAATTGTATAAGCAGTAAGGTTGGCATCAACATCCTCACTGCCCTCTCCGGAAAATACTTTGGATTGGACCCAGATGTCCTGCTCATTCAATGGCTTTTTTGGGACAAGACATGTCCTTCCAGGAGGGGAGCTGTGATGCCATCGTGGATGAGAGAAGGGGACTGGTTGAGGAGGGCTGGCTGCTACTGTGCTGAGCATTTGGCTTCTGAAGTATTTAATGAGCAGCAATAGTACAGCCTGGTTTGTGCTGGGGTTTTGAGAGTGTTGAGGTGCAGAAGCCTGTCTTGGGCACTGCCTGTGTCCATGGGTCCGTGTGCTGGGGCAGCCCCTGCTCTGCCATCACCCTGCAAACCTGTAGGTACCATGTGAGGGAATGATTGTTACTACTTAGCTGGAAATTAGCATGTCCTGAAATGAGCTTGATTAGAGCCTCAGCTGCTGTTTAATGTGGTGGATTGTTAGATGGCGAGCCCTGGCTGCCGTGTCCCTGTCACATCACAGCTCAGCCCTCTGCTGTCCCCACAGGTGATCAAGAAGCTTATGAAGAAGGAATGCACCCTGGAGTTCTCCCGTGACCGCAAGTCCATGTCTGTGTACTGCACACCCACTGGCCCTGGCCACAACTCCACCGGCAGCAAGATGTTCGTCAAGGTAAGGGAGCATCCTCAGCACCCTGCAGGATCCTCCTTTCCCATGCACACCCCAGCAGTATTTAGCCCTTAGTGCAATGGGCAGTGATGCTTTGCAATTTGTCTCCTCCCTTAGCTGTCTGGGGTCCAGGTAGGCTGGTGTGGGCAGGAAGGGGGTGAGTCTTCACAGTAATGGGAGGAGAAAAAAGGAAGTAAAGTGATTTAGAGGGAGAAAAAGATGCTGAGTGTGCTCGTGCTGGTGCCAGGGGAGAGCTGCCCCAGTGCAGAACTTGCATTTATTAAAGGCTTGGACCCTCTGGACACCAGAAATGCCCAAAGGGTGATGTCCAGCTTTCCACTGTAACCAGAAATAAAATAGTGTTTTAAAGGGCATTTTCTTCCCAAGAAGAGATGCAGCAGGAATTTCCCCTGGCTGACTCTGAGAAGATTTGTATATTGTTGTTCCCACTGAGATCTTCTGAGTGGGTGAACTCTGTCCTCCAGGTCAGGTCAGGACCCTCTCAAGCCACAGCATCAGTGCCCTGGCATCCTGGATGAGCTTTTTTAGGAGGAGCAATAGAAGGATTTCAAATTTTATATTAAAAAGAAACTTGAGGGGGTCTTTTGTAAGGTCAGAAGGGATGGGACGAGATGCTGTGATGCTAGAAGACAGGCTTTCTTGGATCACAAAGGCATCGCGAGCATCCAGTAAGCATTCTGCAGGCAGCAGAGATGCTGTTTTGTCAGCAGAGATTTACCGCCCTGATCCCATCCCTCTCTGAGAGAGGGTCTGTGGTGTGGCAGCATCCCGGGAAGGCATGTAGGTTTTGCGGGATCCCCTGAAGCCCAGATCCGGTTGCTTAGGGATCTGATGCAGTGTGCTTGGTCGGAGGCTGCCACCTAGTGCAGAGCCTCAGCGCCAGGATTTGCATGCTGGACTTTGGGAGAGATTTCCTTCCCCTTTGCCCAAACTTGGTGCCTTCTCTCCCGCCCTCCCTCCCTCCCTCCCTTCGGTGCTGGCAAGAGATGCTCATCCTCTTGGTTCGCTCCTAAGCCCTCCTCTGCTCCCCAGGGTGCCCCGGAGAGCGTGATCGAGCGCTGCACCCATGTCCGTGTGGGCACCACCAAGGTGCCATTGACAGCCCCGGTGCGGGAGAAGATCCTGGGCAGGATCCGGGACTGGGGCATGGGCATTGACACGCTGCGCTGCCTGGCCCTGGCCACGCACGACTCGCCTGTCCGCAGGGAGACCATGCAGCTGCACGACTCCGCTGCCTTTGTCCACTACGAGGTACAGCACCGGGGGCTTTCTCCAGGAGATTTTTCCCTTATTCCCAAAGATTTCTCACCTACTTGCAGCTGCCCCAGCAGTGTTTTCTGTCTGGTTTCTCTGGGCAGTTGGCAGTGCAACGGCTCAGCTCTGCTAACTGGTTCAGGGCTCTATTGCAGTGGTCCCAAAGCCAATAGCCCCATGCCAGTGGGAATCCGTCCCAGGGGGTGACTGCTGAGAGGGGCCTGGGGACCACCAAGAGGGACAGGGAGGAGGGGAGTGAAGCAAAACAGTGTGAGGAGTGACAGCACGGCTGGGATCATCCCATTGCATTGGGTTATAGGGTGCATCCACGCAGTTGTCGGTAGAAACCTCATGAAAGCTTCCTCCTGCGGAAATTCCCACGCCTGGGGTGGTTTCACAGTGGAGAGGGAAGCGGCTGCATCCTGAGAGGATTAATGTGGATCTGGGGCTGTTTTCCCCCACCCAGAACAACCTGACCTTCGTGGGCTGCGTGGGGATGCTGGACCCTCCCCGCAAGGAGGTCACCTCTTCCATCGAGATGTGCCGCAAGGCCGGCATCCGCGTCATCATGATCACCGGTGACAACAAGGGCACGGCGGTGGCCATCTGCCGCAGGATCAGCATCTTCTCTGAGACTGAGGACGTGGCTGGCAAAGCCTACACAGGCCGGGAGTTTGATGAGCTGTCTCCCGAGGCGCAGCGGCAAGCGTGTCGCGACGCCCGCTGCTTCGCCCGTGTGGAGCCAGCGCACAAGTCCCGCATCGTCGAGTACCTCCAGTCCTTCCATGAGATCACCGCCATGGTGAGTCCTCCAGGGACACCCCACCACTTCCTGAGCCCCTCTTCTCTGCCCGGTTCAATCCTTTGCACCCCATTAATCGTGGCTTCATGCAGACTGGCGACGGTGTCAACGATGCTCCAGCCCTGAAGAAAGCAGAGATTGGCATCGCCATGGGGTCGGGCACAGCCGTTGCCAAGTCAGCCGCCGAGATGGTGCTCTCTGATGACAACTTCTCCACTATCGTGTCAGCCGTCGAGGAGGGCCGGGCCATTTACAACAACATGAAGCAGTTCATCCGCTATCTCATCTCCTCCAACGTCGGGGAAGTCGTTTGGTGAGAGTCCCCCACACTGGGCACCACACCAGGGGGAAAAGCAGCTGGAACAAATGACCTGCAGTCCTGTCTGTATCCCCTACTCCTGCCATCATGTGGTGCCCAGAACTAACCCTGGGTACCAAATAGAGCAGCCATGCCTTGTCTCATTCCCCATGGGCAAGGGGACTTTTCTTTTGTAGTTTTATAGTCGTGCCACCTCCCAGGAACTGTTTAGTTAATCCATTGCCTATTTAAGCCCAGTGTCTGAGATAGGTGCAGGTATTTGTGCACAGGCTGTTGCCACCAGGTCACACCACTGCACTTTGCATCGGGTCCTTGAGTAGCTGCCCCATCCCTGCCCATCTCTCCCAGTAAACCAGTGCTGTCCTCAGCAACATGGGCACAGCCTTGGGATCGCTTGGGCATCCTTCACCCTTTTGTTTCAGGAGGGGTGTTTGTGCTGGGAACTGGAACCCACGTGGCCATGGGGATATAAGTGGTTGGGTTTCAACTGCAAAGCAAACTTTAATAGCAACAGGAACAGCTTTTAGCTGCAAAATTCAGTCCTGGACTTCTCGTTCCTGACTCGGGGCCTGTGGGGCTTTGGGTGAATATTGAGTTTGGGGTATTTGGATCCAGTGTACCTGCTTGCTCTCTCCTTACACAACACAGGCACTTTCTCTGGCTCGTCTAATCTGGCATCTCTGGTTTTTACCCTGCAGCATCTTCCTTACCGCCATCCTGGGCCTCCCAGAGGCCCTCATCCCCGTGCAGCTGCTGTGGGTGAACCTGGTGACGGATGGGCTGCCAGCCACCGCACTGGGCTTCAACCCTCCTGACCTGGACATCATGGACAAGCAGCCCCGCAACCCTAAGGAGCCCCTCATCAGCGGCTGGCTCTTCTTCCGCTACCTAGCTGTCGGAGGTGAGCCCCTGTGGGTACCATGAGCAGAGGATGAGGATGGGCTGCCATGGGGCAGGGGGCCCCTTGCTGGGTGCTGGGGGTAAGGGTGTCTCTCTTGGCTGTAGTGTACGTGGGCCTGGCCACAGTGGGCGCAGCGACTTGGTGGTTCCTGTACGACGCTGAGGGACCGCAGGTCTCCTTCCATCAGCTGGTGAGTTGGGAGGGGAATGGGCTGGCGTGTTGAGGAGATGGGTGAGGGCATGGATGCAGGCATTGGGATATTTCCTCCGCCTTTCTTCCGTGGTTGAGCAACGTTCCCAAATTCCTGGTGGAAAAGACAAAAAATACAAGCAAATTCTCTCCCTCAGGCTCGATTCCAGCCTTGCTCTTGCCAGTGACCAGCATGGTGGGGGAAACAATTCAAACAAGCTGAAAATAGCTCCTATACCTGATCAAACCTGAAAAGGATTGATTTTTCATTACTATAGGCCCAAACAAGGTGGTGGGAAAGCGGGTGCCATCACAACAACATGCAATGGAAGATGTATTTTTGATGGAGACATGTGTGTGCTCAAACACTTTATTAACTGCACATGAAAATCTCTAAGCCACTACCTAGCTGTAACCCTAAAGCCCCAACCACAGCAGAAGCTGGGTCGCTTTAGGCAGTTCTATCAGTTGCTCTGCACTGTGGGATATTTAACAGCAACCCTCATAATCAAGGCTCATCATGTGCCCCCAACCAGTCGACCTGTTCCTCCTCTTTCCTGCCTTTCCTACACTGCTGCTCTGCAGTGTATTTACCAGCTGTTTCCTGTGCCAACAGAGGAACTTCATGAGGTGCACTGAGGACAACCCCATCTTTAAAGGAATCGACTGTGAGATCTTTGAGTCTCGATACCCGACCACGATGGCTCTGTCTGTGCTGGTGACAATTGAAATGTGCAACGCTCTGAACAGGTAGTGTGGCCACAGGGTTGCTGTGAACTTGCTATGCATGACCCATTTTGTGCAGGACCTCTTTGAGCATCTGTTGGTAAGCTGGAGGCTTTGCTTTGACTCAAAAGAGCCACTTGGAGCATCCTCACAGGGGTACCCTGGGTTTGCCTTAGATAAATTCCTCCAAGCCAGTGTGCTGTTGCTGACAATGGTGGAGGAAGGACTGGGCCCACATCTGTTAGTGGTTCGAGTCTGTTAATGACCGGTCCTAATCCATGCATGGCTGGTTGTGTTGGGATTTGTGGCCAGATCCAGTTCACAGAAAAGCCTGAAAAGGGACAGTCTGGAAGAGAATGGCTGTAGTGTACAGCCTTGCACCTTGGAGAGCAATGGGAACACCCAGCTTGGGCAGGAGCAGGAGGTTGCTGGGGCTAACCCTGTCCCCTCACTTTCACAGTGTCTCTGAGAACCAGTCACTGCTGCGGATGCCACCATGGCTCAACATCTGGCTGCTGGGAGCCATCGTCATGTCCATGGCTCTGCACTTCCTCATCCTCTACGTCAAGCCCATGCCTGTGAGTGCCTTCTGCAACCTTTGTGCACAGCCCAGAGGCTCCTGCTGTGGGCTAGGACAGCTCTGGAGTAATCTCTGGGGCTGGAAGCTTCTGGGATGGTTGTCCCCAGCACACACCCTCAGGATCAGGTCATGAACCAACATGAGGAGTGGGAATCATCCTGCCCCAGAGAGTCTTTACCCTAATTCAGAAGCTCTCTGTGTAGGTAATATAGAGGGGTGCAGATATCTCCAGAAGGTGGTTCAGCCCCTTCCAGAGGCATCACCCCCCTTTGCAGTCCAAGGCTGGTGATGCTTTGGTTGGTGCCTAAGGGTGCTTAAGATAAAGCGTGTCACTGTGCCCGGGAGGTTGCATTGCCTGTTATGCCCTGCTAAGCCGCTGTGAGCACATGAACATGCAGTCCTAGCTTGTTCCTCACTTTACCCGTCTGCAGGAGAGGCCAGTTTTGATTCATCTTTCGGCCAAGAGCCACCTTGGGATCATGACAGACCTTGAAGAAATTCTCCTTTTTGGGTTATCTGAATCCTCTGTCCTTGTACATCCCTCCTGGAGAGGAATGACCCCCTCTCAGCCTGTGCCATACAACAACCTGACCCTTAAATAAAAACTCCCACCTCCTTCCCTACTGACATGTGCAATCCTTTCCATCTTGCAGCTCATCTTCCAGGTAACCCCCCTGAGCTGGCCACAGTGGGTGGTTGTAATGAAAATCTCCCTGCCTGTTATCCTGCTGGATGAAGGACTCAAGTACCTTTCCCGCAACCACCTGGATGGTGAGCATGGTCTGCAGCACACTTATGGGTTATGCTTTCCTTGGGGTTCATGGTGACTTCATGCTTACCTCCTCTGCTCATGTGGTGTCTGCAGCTGCATGTTCATCTCCCTTTGCTGTGAAAAAGGGACTTTTTCCTCTTACTCCCTTCCTGCCTGGCAGAGCAGTTGGTATTTACATCAGCTTGAAATACTCCCTTAGGAGCTGGAGCACTAGATAAACCTGCCACGTGTGTTTATTCAGTTCCTCTTGAAACTCTGGGAACTGATCCCTTCAAACAACAAATCAAACATGGGTTTCTAACAGGAATCCCTCCTTCCCCCATCCTTATCTTGTGTTTGCTACTTCTATGTTAAGATCAGTTGAGAGCTTAACACCTTATAAACTGGTTTTAATGGAGCTGCCCTTTGCCAGCACCTCACGATTCAGCACTTGGCATGCACAGAGGAGAAGCAGCTCCTGTGACACGGGGACAGTGGTTCCTGTGTGCTTCCGGGCTCTGTGCTGTAAATCACAGCATGTGCTTGGGCAGCCCTCCAAAGAGATGGTATCATCTCTCATCCTGTGCAAAAGATGTTGCTGTAGGTGATATCTTGGTGCTCTTTTCCCTCTCCAGAGGGGAATAAAACAGGTTTTATTCATTCTTTAGGGTATGCTTACCCTGACAGTGATAGCAGGGGGAAGAAGGGCAGGAGAAACACTGCCTTTGCATGGGGAACATGCAATGGCTCTGGAGGGCAGATGAATAACCTAATGGACTGGATGTCTGTCCACAGCATCACCTCGCTCAGACCTTTTTCACTCCCTTGCAAACCTCTTTTTTTACCTTCATCCTTTAATAATGAGCCAGGAAAACTGTGCAAAGCTATTCTTGCCCTTCAGGACTGAAGGCAGGTCCATCCAGCCCTGGCAGGGAGGGATCTGGGGCATTGTAACAGCTCTGTTTGGTGTCTCATGGAGCAGAACCATGCAAAAAGTTGGAAATATGGGATGGGGAATTACTGCAAGTAGGAGATGATCGTAAACTGGCCACCCTCCTCATCAGTGGGTCACAGCTCACATCAGCCTTCCTTTCTGTGGCCAGCTGGTGCATAACTACAGTGATTGCTCAGAGGAGCCTTCGCTGAGACATGGAAGTGCAACTCACACAGACTGAGGTGTTTTGCATCACCCAGGCCTGGTTTATCCTGTGATTATCAGCCTGTAGCAACAACTTCATGGCATTGCTCTGGGCTGGGATGTAGGAGAACTGGTTAATTCCTGGCTGTTGCATCCCATACATGCCCTCAGTGTTTGCTTCATCATCTGTGATCTGGGGATGAGCCTTTCTCCCACACTTTGCATTTGTCTATAAAAACTCAGTGCTGTTAGAGGAAGGGCTTTTCTTTGGCTCTGCCAGCACATCAGGCAGGCAGATGATCCTTTCTGCTCCCATAATACCAGCTCAGTGTTTCCTCCTCCAGTACCATGCTCCCAGCATGAGCTGCCCTCATCCCCATGGCCATGATGCAGCTGATGCTCACAGATCGCTCTGAATCTCATCCAGCAAGGGTTTCCCGTGCAGCTATTCGACCATGACTAAGGGCAAAATCACATTTAAAACATCACATTTGAAAGAAATAATTGAAATCTGCATCTGCCAAATTCCTCTGGGCTTTGAAAAGCAAACGAAAAACAAGGTCCAAAAGCCACTTTTAAGTGTGGTGTTGTGATTTTTTTTTTTGCCAGGCATTCTCAGGACAGTAAGACACAAGTGGAGCGGGGAGAACCAGTTGAAAACCTGCAGGACTCCAGAGCAAGGGTTGGCTTTCTTATGTGTCTCATCCTTGAGTGCTGTATCCCTGTGCTTTCTCCAAAGTCTTGCTCATGTGTGGTGGGAATCTGCTTGGAACGTGGGTGAATGTGGCTTGGAAAACTAGCAAATAGCAGAACACAGGGACCCTCTACCCAGACGGGATCTCCTTTCCCTCCATCGTTTGCCACAAAATAAGGTCTAAAAAGCCCATGAAGCAGCTGATCCTATGGCAGTTTTGCCCAGGGGCCAGGCAATCACTTGGGCTCTGCAAGGCAATGCTTGGGGATGGTCTTCAACATGGGACCTTCTTAGGGATGGCCAAGGGTGTTCAGTTGAGGGACGCAAATGTGTAGCTGTGGGTTGTGCTGATTCAGGTTTTGCATGGAAAAGTTTCTCCTTTGATCAGATTTAGATAAATTGTGTTTCCATTGTGCTGGATTTTCATTGTCCTTGAAGTGGCAGAAAGCTGCGGCTCTTCAGTTTTCACACTGGTCTCAGTGCTTGACATTCCTTTCCCCATCACCTGTCATTTCCAGCCTCTCATCTTGCATACTTTGCATGTATTGCTGCCTTCATCCATCTCTGGCCGCTCTGAGGTTTCTGCTGTCTTAGTTTTGGAAGACAACATGAGTGTGAAACAGCAGTTGGAAGGGCACAACTGGACTAGGTTGGCTCAGTGCAATCCACAGATGTTCTGGTCAGGAGCATGAAGATGTTCTCCAGGGCCCTCCCAGGGGTCTGTCACACGTGCTGGCAGGCTCAGAAAGGCTGACCCCCCTCAAGGACCTCTTGCACTAATACTTTTTTAACATTTGTCATGCTCTGTGCGTTGAAATGTGTTGTTCTTTCTGAGCCCCATGGTGTGCAGGAGGGAGGTTTCCAGGCATCTGTGCCAAGACTTTGCATGAGTCTCTTT
>JBCJKH010001613.1:0-31685 GCA_039877255.1 Loriculus beryllinus
GTCCAACCGTTAACCTAGCACTGCCAAGTCCACCGCTAAACCATGTCCCTAAGCACCACAGCTACACATCTTTTAAATACCTTCAGGGATGGTGACACCACCACTTCCTTGGGCAGCCTGTTCCAATGCTTGACAACCATTTCTGTGAAGAAATTTTTCCTCATCTCCAATCTAAAGCTGTAGCACAACTTGAGGCTGTTTCCTCTTGTCCTATCACTTGTTATGTGGGAGGAGAGACCAACACCCCCACCTCACTCCAACCTCTTTTCAGGTAGTTGTAGAGAGCAATAATGTCTCCCCTGAGCCTTCTCTTCTCCAGACCAAACAACCCCAGTTCCCTCAGCCACTTCTCTTAAGACTTTTTCTCCAGATACTTCACCAGCTTCATTGCCCTTCTCTGAACCCACTCCAGCACCTCAATGTCTCTCCCAGAACTGAACACAGTATTTGAGGTGTAGCCTCACCACTGCCAAGTACAGAGGGACAATCATTTCTCTGGTCCTGCTGACCACACTATTACTGATACAGGTCAGGATGCTATTGGCCTTCTTGGCTGCCTGGCCACAAGCTGGATCACGTTCAGCTGTAATGTTGCTTCTTGCCTTTATCTAGTGTACTCATTCTTCACAACACAGAAGACACTTAACAGTGAAGGCAACTGAACCCGCCTTTATAGTAGCGATTTTCAGGGATGAGAAATGTGAAAAGTTTTTCCATCTCTTTCACATCAGTTACTAAAGTGCGTCTGATAAACAATTGTATTTGTCTTCCTACAGAAGACAATATTTAACTTATACTTAATATCCTATACGGGTATTTTTATTTGAAGATATTTGCAAATTAAAATTTACAGTCAGGCAAGTGAGGCAGAGATAGCGCTTAAAAGTCCCAGAGGAGACTCCTCAAGAACAACTTCCACTTCTAGATGCTCCTTTGCCTTTGCACGCTGTCTATCTTCCAGCATTTCAACAGGTAAGAAAATCACCATTGGGTTGGTAGCTTAATTTTCCAAACTGTTCAACAACCAACTACAGTTCAGAGTGAAGTTCTTTGTTTATTCATGCTTATTGGCAATAGACCTGTGTAGGGCAGTGATCTCCTTGCTAAGGGAGTAAAAGACACATGAATCAGCATGTGTAAAGTCAGAATAGTCAGAAAAAGTAGAAGAATCCAGGTGCCGCCTCACAGTCCTGTGAGCACTGGAAAACACTTTCAACTAAAGGATTAACCTTTTACTCTACTTAATACAATGATGTCACAGCTTGAAAGCACTGCAACATTTAGAAAGCAGTAACTGGGAATTTGTTTGAGATAACATTCTGATAAATAGATAAGCAGAGAAGCCAGTGTACTACAAAAAGAAAAAAGTCAAGGCTATGAAGACTGTAAATTAGCATATGAACTTACTTCTCTGAACTTACACAGCTCCTTCCAGCCTCCAGTACTTTTTGCTGCTTCTTCCTTTTGCCCTTCAGAATGCCAGTTACAGTTGCTCAGATTAAAAGAAACACAGAGGTAAGAGAGAAGGAATGGTGTGACTACTGTCAGTGTTTGGCTACAATTCTGACATCCTAGGCCACAGTGATTAATTCCACAGCTGTAAAATGTCAGCAATTTTATTGATGTCAGTAAAAATATCTGTGGGATTAGGTAGCATTTAGCATTATAATGAATATTACATCTCTATTCTAGCTTTTTCAAATACGTATACCAAATAGGTAAGGTATGTCACAGTGCACATCTATGTATTACATTAATTTAGTGATTTCAATATTCAGTTCTTTTTATCCCATCTCTATTAATTTTAATTTACTTGCATTGTTTTGTGCTGTTATTTCTGTTACTGTGTTCATATTTGTTTATGGAAGACAGGCTGAAATATCAAAACCACAGAAAACCTAAGCAGAAGAAAGCACAAGGAATTAACATACTGCTAATTGCTGAAAAAAAGAACATGGACTTATTTAGGAAAGCTGCCAAAGGAGAATGATACAGTTACATGTTTGCACACCTAGCACGGAAAAAAGCACATGCTACGTCTTACGCCTTCTTACCTTCTGTGATGCTGGATTTAATCTCAAGTACAGTGAAAAAACTCCAGATACATCACCATATCACACTCTTGAACAAACCAAAATCAGATTGTTGCTTTCCTATGCGACTCCAGTAAGAAACCGCACAATGTTATGCTGCCTGGCAGGAGATTTAACCTTTCCAGAATCACAAGCACTTCCATACTCAAACCACAGTCCCAGCTGCTTTGGGTCCCAGCTCTGCACTGGAAAGGTTTTCTGAATTTTCCTAGCGTAACTGATTATCTGGTTTATTTGTTCCCACCAACAGGCTTTGGAAGGATGTTCTGACACTGCATTAACCTGAGCCCTTGAGAACTGAAGTTAAATCATGCCAGGTACCTGGAAACAAAAAAAAAAAATCCATCTGGAATTTAACTAGAAAAACCTCAGAGCTGGTTAAACCACTCTATGACAGAAATAGGAATACTCATATGTGTAACATCAATAAATCACAGTCTTCACAAATTGATAAATGCCCATTAATTCTCAGCCCACCTAGAACTCTTAAAACTTTCCTTATATGAAGACACCTTCCTACTTAGAACTTCTCTGACTCTCACAGAAATAATTACATTAACACTCTTTTGCAAAGAAAGTATGACAATGTCTATTAAGTTGTTCTTTCAGGTTTTAGAGCACATCACTCCATTTTCATGTTACCTTTCCTGATCCGTTTTCCCAGGCTTATCAGGGACAGGATCAAACAGTTTCTGGATGTAGCATGAACAGTAAAGACTACATACAGAACTGAGGGCGAAAGAGGAAAGCAATCTTCCTATCTGTTCCATGGACATCCCAGGCACACTCTGACCTGTACTTGGCTCGTATTATTTGCAAAGTTCTCAAAAACAGACAAAGCAATAATAATGATTACCAGGCCTTGAAATTGCCAACATGAGCTAAGAAATTAACAACCTAAACACCTAGGTTCCTTTGCTGTGAAGTGAGTAAAATTCCTCTGTTACAGGCAAGTCTATACCACTATCTAGCTCTATTTACTCTTTGAATAAGAGACTGTACAATGTTTTCCCCAAAAATAAGTCAAATCCATAATCTTTTGGCCTGAAAAATAACCTGATAACTGCACCAGAGAACTTGAATGTAACTAGAGAGGGCAGAACAAAAGGGAAAGGATATGAAAGACGGAAAAGAAGCAGTACTTCATAGCTTCTCTGTGGAGTGGCCTGCGACACTGTAGGAAAACAAAAGAAAATTTCTCTTTGCTAAGCAGATGGAAGGACAATTTCCTGAACACACACCTTTTCTATGGTAACTTTTGAATGAATCAGGATTAGACATTAGAAAATAGTGCCCTGCAAGTGTACTCCAAACCATCTTGGGGAATGACAATGCAAAATGAATGAGGTAGCACAGGAACAGCTACCCAGTATGGTTATCTGGGATGCAGAGGGAATTCTGAATGAAGCACACTACAAGATTTCCAGGCTTCAGGACCTGCTGTTCACACATCCCACAGCATTATTTAAGAGTACTCTTCAGCACGCAAGCCCATCCATTCCAATTTAGTATTTTGGAAAGTACTTGTATCCAAGGGCACAAAAACCCCCAGAGGATTAGGAAATAACTGGCAAAAAGCCAAATACTGGAAGAAGCCAAACTACCAAATATTACAGCTTGCATTAGCAGTGATAATTGCAATGAAAAATTTCAATTCAATTTGAAATGTACACAGAAAGATGGAACAAACAATATATAAACAAGACTGACTTTATTTTATTTAAACTTCACATACAGCAACTTCTATTCCAGCTACTGGGGCCAACAGTCTCAAGAACAGTAAATTTTAAGTTCAGTAAAGCTAAAAATGCAGTCTCTGAAAACAGTCTAAACTTGTTTTAATCTTGAAAAGCATATAGGAACCATAGTAAGGAAAAACATATAAAAAAGTATTAAAAAATGCAAGTTCATTTATAATCATATGGTTATAGATCCTCCACGAATCTCCCATTACCAGCATCTTAATACTTCTTTCAACTACAAATTAACCATTACAACAGACATCATAGCTTAAATCCCAGAAAAAAGTAGTCTTGCAAGTAGCATGGCAGGCTCAGTGTCAATAAGTAAAACATCACAGACCACTGGAAACATTCACGATGGAACCCACATATTTCCATGTGTGTCAGGGGCATCAGTGTAAGGAATATTCCAAATCCATGGTTGATCTGTAAATCAAAACCAAAACCAGACTCATGACAAATTCAGTTATTAAGAGTAAAATTTTGATCCTCTTCCTCCCCTTTGTTTGGAGAAAGGTGAAAATTCCCAATGATTTTCACATAACCTCATGTGCCACTTAAGTTTACTGGACATTTTGTATTCAGCTACTTTTTTAAACTATAAGATTTAGAGTTTTCAAAAGGCTTTGATTTCCCTCCAAATATTATTTTGAATATGATTATTAAAACCCAACATACTCCATACCAGCTGTAAAAGAAATTTACATTTCAAAATACAAAAGAAATTGTATTTCAAAGAGCACACAAGAATAGTCATGCAGCCACATTTGCTTTGGGCCATAGGCTTATCTCTTAACCCATTGGAATTATCAGTCAGTGCAGTAATGTAGCAGTATTTTTCACACAGACAGTAAGAATTCAATATCTAAGAATGACTCTGCCTGATCTCTGAAATGTTCAAGTTCAGACCTCATTTCTTCAAATGTTTTATCTTTAGATGAACAACAGGTTTGCAGCAGACAGTTCTTCCCCTCCATGTCTTAGAATACAGAAGCTGTTCCTATTCTTGGGAAGGAGAAAAGACAACACAGCAGGAACCAACTGCTAGCTCCGCAACCTGATTGAGGCTTTTCCTCCAACCGCAGACATGTTGCAGAAGCCCCTGGTGTTATGAAGCCTAGCTATTACTCCATTTCACCCAGGCCACTCTTACTGAAATACAGAGAAAAATCCTTCAATCCTTTGAGTGATTTTTCTCAAACAGGAAGTTTATATAAATCCTGCCTGCTTCTTTTTTCCACCTACAAAATGAGCTTTGAAGGAAGACAGTGACATCAAGCTGTACAATGCATACAATTAAACTGAACTGTACTGAGGATGACAGATGTAGTTTATTAAAACCAAGCTACTCATCCACATACACTTGCTAAAGAAGATTTGATACACTTGTCAGTTCAAATTTTGGATAAGCTATTTGTCATGATTACTGTTACCCAATTTTAAGTTTACAAGATCCAATGCCAGGTCTCACAATATATGAAGTGAGAATTACTGCAGCAAGAAGAAGAGAATAAGAAAGTGACAGAAGCAGTAATGAAGGCACATATAAACTGCAGAACAGCACAGTGACATGTACCGAACCAATTAAACATGGGGCAGGGAGAGCATTCCCAGCATGTACTTGCTAGTTACTTGCTAGAGTGTATTTAATTCTAGCACTACAGCTCTATATGCTGCAGTCAAACATATCCCAGTTATGCAAATGTTTTACAGAAATGTCTGTTTACAGTAGTAAGAAAGTAATAGGAAAATACTTTAAATTACCAGAAAATTGAATGTGTTTGACTTAAAAAAGGGGAGTTTAATAAGATGAGTGATGGGGATATTACACGTCACAGGTATGCGATCACCAGAGAAAGAATAGTCTGCGCAACAAATGCAATCTTTCACACTGTTATTATAAGAGCACAATAAAAGCAAATATCCATGTCTTTCCCTAACTTAAAATCATTATATAGCTTTTGAGTGGAAGAAGTAGTTGGCTAGTTTTTAGTTACAGTGGATAGGTCATTTTCAAGCACAAAAAAATAAAAGGTACTGGAAACCAGAAGAAACTACACCACTTAAACAAGTGCACTGCCAGAAAATGTCTGCAGGTTTCCGAATCAACTGCAGAACATCCAGACTTTGAGTCATTCCTTAAAACCAAACCAAATAGGTAGCACCATTACTTCCCTACACTCATTCTATCAGTCTCATGCTTGAGAGTCACATGTGCCTTTTGTCTTTTTGGTGACTACCTTACCACATAGTAAACATTAATATTTATAAGAATGGGTACTGCAAAAAGCATTAAGGTTTCCAAGCATACATTCATTTTTTATCATTGACCTCTAAACCATGACATCAGAATAAATCCAGTCCCACTCAAGCATTGGAATCTGTCATTCGGAGCCCCCTATGCAGCTTGAACCTATTCATCTTCACTACCATTTGCAGTTACTCTGTTTCATTCAGCAAAACATAAAGGAAGAAAAAGACTTACATGTACAGAAATTATTTCAGTTACCCCTTAAAGCACTCTGAGAGGCTTCAATACCTAATTTAAGTTTTTTTTTATTGCGTCTATCTTGATACAATTTTCTTAAGGTAACCATTAATGTAGTTGGATCTTTGTTTTATTAATCGGATGCTGTTAGATTTATAGAACACCTGATACTATTTTAATAAGCCACATGCAAAACTATTACTGAAACAAGTAATTCAGGTATTTTTAAAGTGTCAGATCAAATTTAAAATTATCACTTTTAAAAGGAGCTATATCAGCAAGAGAATGACAGTGCCTGTGCACAAACACTGTAAGACTGTAGCAACTTACTGCTGCACACTAAAATGACTGCCAGGCTTTTGAAAGTCAAACACTTACCTTCTGGAGGCAAGGGAAGAGGAGGAGTAGAGGTTAACTGCTCCCTATTTACAGCCCCATTACATACATTTTTTAAGTGTGCTCAACGTATCTAACTTCCACACATTTCAAATTCAGTTCTTCATTTCTGTTAACACTAATTCCAATAAACTGCAGTTGACACAAAATTAGTGACCTAGTACCACTGCTTCCTTCTTGCCTCACGCAGAAGCAGCAGAACTTTAGCACTAGTCAAATGAATGGGGCCATTCCTACCCCACTGCCACTTTAAGATTATCTGAAATCTCAAAGTGCTATTTCAGTCAGGCAGACTTTTGAAGATTCTCTCACAATGGGAGCAGACAATCACATTCCATTTAAAAAATAAAGAGGCCCTGGAAAACAAGTTATTTCAAGTACACCTGATCAATCACTCAAACAGTCCCCCACATTTTGAGATCAAGTTACAGAATAAGAAATCATAGAATAGTTAGGGTTGGAAAGGACCTTAAGATCATCTAGTTCTACCCCCCTGCCATAAGCAAACCGTGCACTAAACCGTGCCTAAATCATGAACTGACAGTGGAACAAGGTTGTTCTGCAAATTTTAACAACAGTACTTTCCAAATGCAGTATATTGTGTAGGTCAGGAACACACCAGAAAGCCATCTCAAAACTTCATGTTCTCATAAATGTGACAGATGGCAGTACAGTGTGTACAGCCAAAACTAGAAAAGTCTGAATTACAGGAACATGCAATTGAACAATAAAGTATAAAATACAATTAAGGATCTTCGTGATTCTCCTCCTACAGTGAAAATACAAGTGTCTTCTGCACTTGAGTGGAGATCTGGATCACAGCTATCCCTGGTTGATTTCTAAACACAGAAACTGGATTCTTACATCATCTTTCACAATATTTTAAGAGTCTTCCAATTGAAGAATTTAGCTTTGAAGTAGTAAATAACCAGAGTTCAAGTCATTCCATATACACATCCTAACACTTACTCCCTGCTGTGTGAGGCTGGAAAGTTCTCCCTTTCAGCATTTGCAGAAGGTGCACACTACACTCCAGTCTCTTTTCTCCCCTCCCTTTAGATGAGCACAGCATTTACAAAGGAACTCATCTTACTGAGATGGAACACCTCTCAATGCAAAAATCATACCTGAAAGATTTCAAGAACAGGGAAAGACAGGTGGAGTAGAGGTGTGGGATCTATAACAATATACACAGACAAGGTAATAATTCCTGAAGGCCAGGACAATGATCACTTGTCAGGAAAAAACAAACAAGCAAAAAAAAAAACCAACCCTGTTTAAAAGCAGGATTTGCTTTCTTTCTCAATGAGAAAAAGTCACATTTTTCTGAGGCCTTTCCCAAGTTGTTCTAAAAAAAGAACTGTGTAACAGCCAAATCACAAATTAAGTGATATTCCTCTACTACAGCAAGCAGTTTGTACTTTTTCCCCACACAAAGGTACAAAACTACCCTGGGGTTGTCTCTCTGTGGAATGTACGTCTGTTGTAAGAAACTTCTCAGTAGGGTTAAACAAAAGTGATAGGGCAATCAGTCCCTAAGCACTACAAATGAAATTGCTATATTTTCATGAGAGAACCACCTCAACTTGTATTGGTAAGAGAGATAACTGCAACTGAAATGTGACAAATGGAGCTCAACGAGATGATTTCATACAACAAAATAGTTGTACTCATCTGAAAGATTCTAGAGGGAAATAAAAATCTGAGTATTATCAAAGGCATGAAGAAATGCTGTTTATAAAGATCTTGCAAAGGAAGGTTGGCTATTGTGTGCATGTTTTCCAGATACCAGACTGGATAATTTTCTGGTTTTCTTCAACAGAACTCTGATAATTTTACTGGTCTATAGGTTTCTTTTCTCTTAGTATTATCAATATATTCATCTTTCTTATATTTGGGTTTTTTTTTTTTGTTACGATAGCCTGAATCTGTTGGTTAGCAACAGAGGATCCCAGAGGATTGTTGTATCTACATAGTTTATCTGTCAAGATATTAAGTAGTACTATTAGCTACCAGGCAGTTTATTTTTTTTTAATTCTTTAAATGTTTTGCCCTGAAGATACATCTGTTGCCCACAAATGGGCTTTTGCAATTCAACAGCAATTGCTCAAATTTGCAGAGTTAATAACATACGTGTTGCACACAACAATTGTTACCTGCTAAAAATTAATGAGGTCCTTTGTCACTTCAGAGTGGGAATGATCTTAATCTTTACTTTAAAACTGCCAGATGTAAAATGTGCATGTTATTCCCTACAGCAAGAGGAAGGTGCAAGCCATGTATATCATGAATAATAAAACTGTTTTGCACTGGTAATTCAAAGCAGCTGGGAAGAAATAGTCTAAAGGAAAAATGACCAGGTAAAGTTCTCTGGGCAACCTTAACTCTGATCTGCTAGGATGACATGCTGCTGCATTTCCTCAAACTTCAACTGCGAATCTTGCACTCTGCACAAGACAGATCAAATCACACGGAAGTTCAACAACTAGACTAGGCATCATACAACTACCCTGAAAAAGAGTAACTGCAATAAAGCACTTTTTTAAAAGCCCGGGTTAACCAACCATTGAAGCAAAATATTGACCCTCTAGTGATCTGCCATCTCATGTTGATAGTCTCAATTAATGAGCTGAAGTGTATTTTGGAAGATCCCTCTTAGCCAAAGACAAGATCTGAGCTCAAAGAAATCGGCTAGTAACAGCTGGCAAATCAGATCAGACAACCTAGTGTCTCCTTCTGGTCTTCAAGTCTGTAACCCTATCAAAACAATACTTAGAAGTGGTCAAACTAAATAGTGAGACATGTTTTTTTCTTTTCCTCTCATATGTGTTAATTTCTTCATAGAAATTATAAAAAGCCTTAAGAAAACCAGGTTTTGCTAAGTACTCAAATGTTACACTTGGACTCTGGAAGGCCACTTGAGGAAGCATGTGATGTCAAGCTGTCTTAAGAGAGCTTCAGTGTCAAACTGCAGGTTTACATGGCAGTAATGATGTTTTGGTTCCACCTAAGAAGGAAATGTATGCCAACACAGACTGAGATCAGTTCCAACCCCTGCTCCTGACCTGCCTTAGTATATGAACTACAATGACAATGTATACTTGCTGCTTGAAACTTCTAACTGCACTCAGATTTATGTTTACCATTACTCTGAGTGTTAAATAAGTGAAATATTTTCTATTCAATGTATTAGTACCACTCGCACTAGAAACAGGACTAGCTTCCAGTTGTCATCTCAGAAGAAAGGACATTACTTTAGAGTCTCTACCATATTAAGCGTACTGAAAGGACTTGAAGTTCTCTATAAATTCGAATAGGAGCTGCTAGTCAAGTTCTTTCAAACTCTAGAGAGTATACAGGTCACATGTAGCTATGCAATACTAATTGGAAAAAAGGAGGTTATTGAAAAATGTAAATGACTTCCTCAGAAGTCATCCTTCTAATTTCTTAAAAAAATATTTTATTTACTTGAAGTAAATAAATGACAATTTACTTGAAGTAAATAAATGACAATTTACTTGAAGTAAATAAATGACAATTTACTTGAAGTAAAAGACAATGCTAGAACTCTGGACAAAAGAAGAAAATAAAGGTAGGAGAAAGGTAGAGATCACATGCAGTGACATTTTCCCAGAGCTTATATGACCAGCACCAGCTCTTGTGAGGGAGCTCAGAGTAAGAAAGGATTCCTCTAGCTTAGCTGGACAAAACACTAATCTCTTTCCTTTAGGAAATCTGTCACTAGTACAAGGCAAGATAGATGAAAATTGTCCCCATTATTTAAATAACAGGACACACACATATATCTAAACCTACCGGAGCTGGAGGGAAATATGCCATGAAATATTTCTTGTTTCTATTCTATTTCTATTTATGTGTTAATAAACTAGATAGAGTGCTTACCTGTTTCCTGAAACCACTACACATTTGCCACATGTAATTTTGCCACACACAAATTTTCCCACTCACTGAAAACTAGATAAAATATCAAGCACTGAATATCTCAAGATACAAAGAAAAGGTCAATTCGCTCTTTCATGTAAGTGTGGCAATGGAATATTGAATGAGCATGGCCTCTCACAAGGGAGAAAGCTGTTCCTGTGAGACATGTTACAGATCCTTTTGTGCATTCTTAAGAAAATGAAATCAAGGCTGTCAGAGGTTGAAAACTTCAGCCAGAGAACTAATGTATTGCTAAGTGGACTGTTCATTTCTCCACAATGCTTTAACATGCATTAAGGCAAATTTCCATCTCATCTGCCCACCACCATTCAACCCTCTCATAGCAGGAGATTTGACAGCTTTAGTCCTCAGTTATCAAGGGTGAAATAGATTTTCCATTGGAAAATAATGAAATACACTTTTAATACATTCTTACAAATTGTGAGAATGGCTCAGGAAAGAAATCTTTAACAAAGAGCAAAATAACCATATATATAGAAGGTAATACGTAGTTTCACTCTAGCTTTAGTCTAAGCTGAACTGAGCTGGAACCTGTCTTATTTTCTTGTATATACATGTTTTCTGTATAGTATTAGTTAAATGAACACAGCCAGTTTCCTTCCTTGATATAAATACATACACTGAAGAGGAAACTGAATGAGAAATAACTTGTTTTTAACAGAGATTACTTACCCTCCTACTTTATGGGGTTTTCTTCCAGAGGGTTTAAGCAGTTCCACAGCATTTTGAACTTAGAGCTCAGAAAAAGCTTATATAAATTCCTGTCTTATAACCCAGTCACAACTCAAAGAACTGATGATAAATGTATTTTTAGCTCATCCCTTTTCAGTAGCGCTGTAGAAGAGTTCTGCAATAAGTGCATGAGATTAAAACATCTGAAAACTCGCAGAATAACAATGCAGACAAAAGTTACAGAAATTTTCACCTTCTGAGATCTCCCTAAATAAGCACAAAACAGATTAAGTAGCCCAAAATCCTGACGCTTACTATAATGCAACAACAATTTGGCTTACAATACATGTAAAGCCATAGATTCACTGTTTCATCGAGCTAATTAATCACTTTATCACTATTTTCTGACAATGTTTAGGTACAAAAGTATTTTTTCAAGCATTATAGTGTGATTTGTGGGAGGCTTTTTTTATCATCCTTTGTAGTTAAAATTAGCTATTCAACATGAAAATATTTCTCTAAAAGGAGAAATATTACAAACTCATTTCAATTTGATGTGGCCATGCTGTTACCAGCTATGATTTTTTAAGTTAAATTTTATTCTCTGCTCCCTTCAGAAAGCTCAAATAACTCTGGCACATCTAGATGGAATTTACCTGTCCATGTATTGTAAAATGTGGTTTTGTGAAAGACTGAAATACAGCTGAAAGCTAAATGAAAACAACAGGAAAATTTCAAATATGTGTCACAAAGGTGATATATCATAATTGCTTACCAGGGACATCTGATAGGGATCAAATTGCTTTATTATTATTGAATTTAATGGACTTAAAAAGACTGTGGATCAACCTCACAAACTATGATAGCTGAAACCAGACAGATTATTTACATCATTACTGATGAGTTTATCATTGTATGTCCTGACATGTATTTTATTGCTTTTCAAGATGCATTTACTTCACTTCAACAGTTTTCACACCGGAAGCCTAGTCCCAGCTCATAAACACCAAACAACATGACAAAAACCCATTGTGACAGAACGACAAAGAATTTCTGCAACTAAATTATTTCCACAAACTAAGGAACTGTTTTTCTTTCACTTTGTT
This sequence comes from Loriculus beryllinus, assembly GCA_039877255.1. Lineage (NCBI taxonomy): Eukaryota > Metazoa > Chordata > Aves > Psittaciformes > Psittacidae > Loriculus > Loriculus beryllinus. The sequence continues at coordinate 12,461 of JBCJKH010001613.1, forward strand.
ACATTGGATAATAACATAATTCTGTAACATCAAGTATCTCTGATCCAAGATTAGAATTTGCACAAGTACAAGAAAAAATAAAGTATTTCAGTATACCTATCTTCTACTTAGAACTTTACATGGCAAACGTATGGCCCTGCTCCTGACTATCTGTTCACTACTCCACTCACTTATCCTCCCTCCTGCTCCTAATAGATTTTTTCTGATTATATGAAAGGGATATGTGCTTTGTTTTCCCATGGTTAGAGAATCCGAGTTCATGGAAAATCCTCCAGAGCCTTTTCTCCTTCAGTTATAAGGATCAGTCAGTATGGTTTCTTTAGGGAAAAAATAATTACTTGCATTTTTGCTTCTATTAAAACAAATCTATTTATACCAGTCTCCAGAGACTTTGAGAGTTGATAAGTGTATTTTTAGGGACAGATTATTTTATGAGTCCATCCCATAACACAGGAATTCTTTAAACATCTTTTCCACCAGGATGCTGAGCAATTGAAACAGAATATTCAGGAAAGAGATGTGAAAAGGCACAGATAGTTGACTTTGCTTCCATTGCCTAGACAACTTGAATCCTGTCATCTGTTCATATGATGGGAGAACTATGAGACTCAAAAGTTGAACTGCAGACAAACAAGTTCTCTACAGCAATAAGCTTTCCATGCAAAAAGAGAAAAAAAGGATTTGGAAAAAAATCTTTACGTGTTGTTGAAATATGCATAAAACTCACTGATAAATTAGGATAAATGCAGGAATTAAAACAAGAACAATGTTAGTTATACAACTACATTCTTGCATGGGGATGACAGTATATGTAACACATGGATTCTGATTTTGAATCTTTTGTTTCAAAATTCCCAAAAATTTAAGTATGACCTTTTAGAAAAAAACTTTCAAAACCCATCAGTTTGAGCATTAGTTAACCATTAGCTAGCACACACATCCCAGAGCACAACAGGCAGCTGTAGTGTATTTTACCTCTTCAGTTAGCTAGCAACCCAGCACAACTCCTGCGGCCACTCCCCAAACAACATTCACAGTACTTAAATGGACAGCATGGTTTATACTAAACCAGTATAATAGATTGCATTAGCACTTTTATATTAGCCAGTATTTTTTCTTCAGAAAATCAAAATGCAATTTAAGAATTATTTTAAATAGTAAGATCTTAAAGCAGAAAAATCATCTTTGCAAGCTACAGAAGTAGCATGCCTTGTACTGAACAGGTGAACACTTGGCTGTGTAGCTGGTGCCATACTCAAGGTTTTGGCTTCTACGATCCTGGATGTACCTGTGAGAAACCAGATTTGCTGGGAGCTGACAGGATTCACCCGACCAAGTGAAGCAAGAGCCTTTGGAACCAACAGGGAAACACTTGTGAAATGCTGCAGAAGAATTAGGGCTTGTCCCTCTTAAAAAGTGACAGTCCAGTTACATGCTTCTACACTGACACACACAGCTTGGATAATAAAACAGGAGCTGGAAGCCACTGTGCAGCTGAAAAGCTGTGATCTTATTGATACCGCAGAATCAGATCACTGGAGCATTGCAGTCACTGGTTATAAACTGTTCGGAAGGGACAGGCAAGGAAAAAGTTGGGGGGGAGGGCAGGGGGAAGGTTGCCCTCAATGCAAAAAAGAAAAACAGAGCATTGACTGCACAGAGCTGTGTTTGAAAAACAGCAATAAGCAGGTTGGGATATCACTGGTGAAAAAAGATCAGAGGTCAACAAAGAAAACCTCATGGTTGCTGTTTACTATAGGCCGACCTATCAAGAGGGTGCTGCCAAAAAATTCGTACTGCAACTACAAGAAGCATCATGCTTGCAAATTCTGATCCTGCTGGGAGACTTCAGTCACTCTGAAATGATGGATTTTTATTTTTATTTAATATATAAAACTCTAAGTCTACTTACTTCTTAGCTTTTAAATATTTTTTCACCCTGCATCATGTGTTAGTTCAAAGATCTGAGTTGCTATAAATACTGTCTTTCCTGAGCTCTTTATTACTACCCATTATTTCAGGGTCTACTGTAGATACCTTTTTTAGATCATGGCTTCTCAAAAAATGTTTGTCACAATCTTTTTGCATTAGTTTAAGGAACAAAACTTAAAACCGAAAATAATGCAGGTTGTACATCAACACCATTTATCCTCATTGTATTTTTAGGCTTTGGGGCCATCATCACCCCGTAGCAGCACTTACTTAGCACTTTCCTGATTTGCATGTTCTAGAGAGTCTCGGAAGCTGAGGAGGCTGAGATTGTGTAAGTCTTTTCAAGTGTTATGAAATATAACCCTTTTGCCCCTCCAGGAGGATTTCAACACAGATCTTCAAGATAATGAAGTCTTAAACTATGAAAAACAAAATGGAGCAAAAGCAACTTTTCCATCTTCTAATTTACAGCAATTCTTTCACATTTGCTCTATGGTATTTCTTTTTCACCCCACTTCCAAAGGACTAGCTTTTTTCCTAACACCTGCTCTCTTCCAAACAGTCCCCTTTTAACACTCCTCCCGTCAGTTTTGCAGAAAAACATTTCAATTCCATAAAGAATATCTATTTCCTAATATATACAAAAATTTCAGAAAAAAGAATGAAAAAGTAGTATTTAGTTTGTTGATCCAAAACTTAAGTGATAATGAAAAAACCAGCACAAAAAGACTGCATAGTTCCTTTCTTTGAAATCACAAGCAGAATGTGGGACTGATATAACCTTAAATGCAGTCATGCCACAAAAATGTTAAAGCTTTAGAACATAGCAGTATTCAAATGACTCAGAGTTACTCAAATTAGTTTACTTCATATCTAATACACCAACTTTTCTTCTGAAGTCACACCTTACCTTTACTTCCATACTGCTCTGGTGGGAGGTCAAAAGGTACAGGAAAGTATGTTGCTGGATTATCACTTTCTGAAAGCATTTTTCCTTTCACATGAAAGTAACCTTTGTCCAATCCCTGCGAAGGAAGGGAAGCATAAAGAAGAAAGACTTATTAGCTCTGGGGGGAAAAGACAAACCTAATCCACAGTAGATTCTCTCTCAATGAGTTATTTTAATAAACAAAACATTTTTCCTCCATTATTGAGATTAGATACTTCCTAAACAAATCAGCTTCTCTTATTACTACTATTTCAGGCTCTCCTCTTTAACATTCACTGGCTTAGGTCCACAATAGATAGGCTCTACCTTCTCAAATCCCTTACATGTATACCAATCTTCCACATTCACCAGGTAAACACCCTTGTGGCCTTGCTTGTGTAAACAATTCTATCTAAATTGAGTAAGGTCTTTGCAATAGGCTGCCATATGGGCAGCATATGTCAATACAAGATGTTGCTGCTTTTACATAAATGCTTAAAGACATTAGAATAAAATTTTAATTATTAAACAAAACACCTCTGGCATTTAACTAAAGGGAAAAGCTTTTAAAATTTTCTCTTTGCCGTTTACCTTCATCCAGACCATATTAGAAGTTCAGTGTGCTTCATGAACTGAATTAAAATTCAGATTCTGACACAGAAACAAGTCTTTCAACCTGTGCTTTTCAGATGTCATTGATAACACCAGCCATATATGCTAAAAGACTTTAATCATATGAAGATTTGTAACTGCTTACATAAAAGTTTCAAAGACTACACTCACACTAGAACAACACTGGATTTCAAACAAGATTAAGGACTACAAAAAAAGCTGTAATACAATACAAGAGCAGACAGATTTCAAGCAATTCAAGTAACTTCAGTAGATTACATTGCTTCATCATTTTTCTAAATTGGATCCCATTCATAAATTATGAGTTACACAAAAGCAAATCTCTAATACTGAGATTTCCAATAGCCTTGTCAATCAAGTATAATTTGATTAGAACAGATTATAATCTTAAAGGCTATCAATCTTTTATTATTTCTAAGACACTAGAAATAATTAGAAATTATTAGAAATAATAAGAAATTCTAAGAACTGTACTTTTCTTCCTAAAAAAGTCCTGGAATAGTTTGGGTGGGAAAAAAACTTTATGGGTCATATGTAGCCCAACCCTCTGCAATGATCAGGGACATCTTAAACTATATCAGGTTGCTCAGAGCCCTAACCAACCTGGCCTTGAATGTTTCAAGTGTACTCAATGGGTAACATGTTCCAGTATTTCCCCACCCTCATAGTAGATGATTTCTTCCTTAATCTAGTCTGAATCTACCCTCCTTTAGTTTAAAACAATTCCACCTTGTCCTCTGACTACATGCCCTTGTAAAGGTCCCTCTCCAGCACGTCTTGGAGTCCCTTCTTTAGGTACTAGAAAGATCGCTACAAGTCTTCTCTTCTCCAGGCTGAGCAAACGGAGCACTGTCAGCTTCTCAAAGGAGAGGTGTTCCAGCCCTCTGATCATCTTCTCATGGCCTTCTGGAACCATGTCTATGTTGTTCTTATGTTGGGGGCCCCAGAGCTGTATGCAGTACTCCAAGTGGGGTCTCACAAGAGCAGAGTATAGGAGCAGAATCACCTCCTTCTGATGCAGCCCAGCATCAAAAGGTGTTCTATGCTGCAAGCTCACACTGCTGGCTAATGGCCACACATTAATCTACACATTATCCAAGTTGTAGGAGTCATGAGTCCACGTTCTACTGGATTACTGTTTTGTGATAGTACAAGCAAAAAATTACCACTAAACAATCCCATATTATTCAACCATACATGCTGGCTGAATTGAGAGTCTCATCTATATACAATACTTTTACAATACTATAAGTTCTTTTTGGCTGAAGTTTTACTTCATCAAATGTTAGCATTTTAAATTAGAGGAAGCAGGCATTCATATGACCACACAAAGCACTGGATGGAAAGCAGCCTTATGCCTTTTTCTTTGATATTCCAAGAATCATAGTAACAGAGAAAAGGGAGAGAAAAAAAGAACAGAGAGGGAATTCAACAAACTCCTCTAGAATACAGATGCTTTTTTGTCTCCCAACCCAAGGTAACAAGAAATTGCTAGCTGTGAAGTAAGAAACAACATGTATTATTTCAGGGATTACATAAAAGCCACTGCCTTTCAAATAAAAAAAACAGGGAAAACAAGCAAACAAGGTCATGCTAAAGGTCTATGTGAATGAAAAGCCATTTTAAATTTCTCTTCCTTACACCATTAAATGTCAGTGGAATTTTCATATAACCTCATTAAAACCAGCCTACGGCCTTTTGTAGAGCTTAGGCTTTAAGTACGAAGCAGTATGTTCAAAACAAATTCAAACAACTCAGTAGGCAGGTTTCAGTCCAGGTGATGTACAGCCCGACATATTACTCTTAAGGTGACATTTAAATTGCAAACTAAAATGGCTTGTATGAGGCTTGATTGCCCCAGGCACCTGTAAGCTTCTCTTGTCTTCTACACACAGCTATGGAGAGAAATGTGGAATGGCAGAGAAGGCTTCTCTGCTGTACTGATTTGATTCCTATTTTACAATGAATTCCATATGCATGCCTGATCAAGAGCAGCCAAGTTACACACCTGTTGCCCAGCATCATCTGAGTTTAAAATCTGTGTAACCATAGCTATCAAATCAGCATAGAGGCCTACGTAGGAGGTGTTCTATGTACATACATAGAAATCTCAGTTTAAATCCAGTATCAAGAACTATGCCACATGTATTCCATTCCAATTCATAGCAGGGGGTGCTTTTCACACATGAAAGAAAACAGCACCACATATAGGACATTTTTAATCTCATTTTCTTTCCTGTTACCCATCTTTTTTTCAACCCAGTAATATTTTTGTTTCTGCTGCATTTTTTCTACCCTCTGTGCCCTGTTATTACTTCAGTGTTTCTTCCAGGTATTTTGCTTCTTTTTCTTGTTCTATACCTTTGCCTTCCTCTTCCTTGCTCTTCCTCAGTAGTCATCCATTATATTTTCCTCTCTTCTGAAAGCCTTCTTTCTTCTCTGATGCTGTCTTTCAATCTCACTAGACTCCAGCAATTGATCCTAAAGTTGTTTTTTCTGTCGGACTATAACCTGTAGAGATCTTCTATTTGGGAAATGCTTCTATTCGGGAAATGTTTTCCTCAAAACACTCTGGAGTAAGAATCTTGGTTATGGAATACATTTTTTAAACAAGGCTCTCTGAGGAGATTCACATGCTTTTAAAAATAACTCTCATGTGTCTGTCTTCACACAGAAATTGTAATAAGTCACACATTTTATCTGTTTTAAGCGTTTCCTGAATGTTGGCAACTCTCATTGCTGTTTCCAAAAATGAAACCAGCAGGATCTTGCCTGAAAAAATTCTGCCTGCCTTGTAAATTTTCCTCAGCCATATTCTATTATTTTTTCCCCTCTATATTTTGTTCCTTGACTGAAACATACAGCAATGCATTTTGAAGGGTTGAAATACATTTCTCAGTCAGTAAAGAATTTTTTCTGTTGGACTTATGTAACTTCACAGTATATTAGCATCATGCAGGCATTGGGAGGATGAATGGAAAAGTAGAAACGCTTTTAAAATCCTACTTCCCAGCCTTTTTTTTTTTCCCCTAAATCCAAAGCAGACAATTAAAAAAAAAAACAAACCAACAAAAAGCCCATACAAGAAATCCTACTCAAATGAGAAGTCACACTGATATCACTACAGTATTTTAAAGCAGGACACAGCCGATTATTCCACTGGATGATTATAAGACTATCCTTTCCCATGCCAGTAAACAGAAAAAAACCCAAATTATTTTTATGTCTATTTTCTAGCCCAAAACCATTTTTAGCTCAACAAAACTATTTAAAAACTCACTAGTTTTGGCAGAAAAGAATTAAGTATGCATACAAACTTCACAGCAACCACGCTCCTCTGGCCAGGAGAATATACAATGAAATCCTTCCTCAATATTGAGGTACATTTATTCAAAACAAAGCTTTACTCAACTGTATCAGAACATTTCTTTGTAAGTAGCCAAAAGAAGTGACAAATTCAGGTTCCTAAACTTGTCAACCCACAACCAAGTATCACAAAGCCACTCACTCATTCTTCCCTCTCTCTGCCTACTGGTGTGATGGACAGAATTGCAAACAGGTAAAACCTGTGGGTTGAGATAAGAACAATTTAATAATTAAAGTAAAATATAGTAATAATAAAAAATAGGAATAAACCCCCATGAAAAAAAAAGGAGCATACAATATACTTGCTCACCACCTACTGATCAATAGCGAGCCCAACCCATGCAACAATCCAGGCCTTCAGGGTAACTCTCCCCAAGTTTATATAGTGGGCATGATGTGCTGTGGTATGGAAGACCCCTTCGGTTAGTTTGGGTCAGGTGTCCTGTCTCTGCTCCCTTGTGGCTTCTTGTGCCCCTCCTCCCTGGCAGAGCATGAGAGACTGAGAAGTCCTTGATCAGGATAAGCACTTCTAAGCAACAACTAAAACACTGGTGTGCTATCAGCATTGTTCTCAGACTAAAGCCAGAACACAGCACTGCACCAGCTACCAGGAAGAAAGTTACATATATCCCAGCTGAAACCAGGACAAAATCCAGAGTTCCTCGGCTTGGAAAAATGTGCCTCTGTGAGTCTTTACTACTGGACTTTGAAAACCCTGCAGCAGTTCAGTGAACACTAAAAGCAAGCTTAACATCCTAAAGTTCACATACAAAATCTTGGTTTACCTATGTTGTATTTATTTCCCCACACCTACTCCATTTCATACAGAACAGAAGACTTCATCTGAAACTAGATAAACCAAACAAGAAAGTGGTACAACATTACTTTGGAAGTTAATGTTACAGTCAAACAGCTTAAACTACTTGATTTTGGTTCTGGTCTAAGTTGAGCTATGGCCAAAAGTGCTTCGATCAGTTGCCTGAACTCAGCGAAAACATAAGCAGTTCAGTTCTGATGACCAGACACACACATAATGGCTGGCTGCTCTCTAACACACATGCAGCTCACTCATTCCCACAGGCAACTATAAAAGAATATATTACTCATTACCACTGAGTATTCACCATACAGTATTTCAGATACTGCAACACTGTGTTAATTGTTTGTGACCAATTGTCTAGATATAATTGTATCATCTGATAGCACTTGGTAGGCAGTCAAGTGTAAGTTCTCAGTTTAATAGCAACTACTATATTTCTGTCTTTTTATTTCCAAAAGCTGACTGGCTGGTACCATATTCTTCAACAGACCTTTTAGAAAATATAAGTATTCCACAAATTTTCATATCATTTTACAAGCTCAGTTTCTCTTAGAACCTTATCAGACACAGAAGCAGTGAGCAAGAACTATTTAAAAAGGTTTCCATTAGACAGTTTATTAAAAAAAATTAAAACAAAAAAAAATATGCAGCATGCTTCCCAGAACTCCATACTGTTAGATGACAGGGTGCCCTCAACATTTTACATCTTAAAGATGTAATTTAGTTCAGCCTCTGGAAAGGAATCCCCAGCAGCTGAAAGAGCAAGCTGAACCTGAGTGAGAGTAAAAATGTAGGAGGTGAGAAACAGAAATTGAGATAGAAAGGGAAATGCAGTTCAAACACAGGACAATCTTTTTTTACAAACATTATTTTTTAATCAAGAGAAGCATGTGATCTAATGTCAGCATCAGCTGATTTTTCCCTAAACACTAAAACTGTAAGTGATAACAGCTGCTGCTACACTGAGAACAACCATTCAACATATTTCTGAGAGCCTGAGAGGCCAAGACCAAACCTCAAAGCGTGAGTTCTGGAAGCATTTTAAAAACCAGATGAAAATTTGCAGTCAACAGATGGCAAGCGAGGAACGATCCACTTCCAAATTTGTATTCAGCAGAAAAATAGAAGGCACAAACCACAGAGTTCGTGGAGTTTTTAAGACTTGGAATATTAAGTGTGTGCTATCCAAATCCACCAGTGTACTGCAGCCAAGTGGTCTAAGGCACTGGATGAAGGCTTTAGTTTCTTTGTGAGCTTGCGTTCAAACTGTACTGTTGCCAGGAATCCTTTTACGGTTGGATTCTATGACCTTTAAGGTCTAATCCAACCTAAACTATTCTGTGATTCGACAATGCTGTCTTAACATACACCAGAATAAGTGTCATTAGCTTCGTGATCAAGCTACATGAAACAATTTGAAGAAACAGAACTATCAGAAATCGGCAGTATTAAATTGGCATTCTAATAGCTAGAACATATCAAGTCTCTTGAGGCCAAAGAACACCCAGTCAAATCTCAAAGCACCTCATCTAGTTTGTATTCTGTATATTTTTAATTGCAAACAAAATCAGGCAAACCCAGCATACTTTAGAAAATCTATTTTCTACAAGTGTCAGTCTATTCCTAGTTCATCATTATCTTAACCTATGATTACTCTGCTGGACAGTATGTTAAAGCCACACTGAACCAACAAAAGCCTTGATAAATAGCTAAGTTATTAAAGAAGCATTTTTTATGCAGACTGAACTGCAGGGTACATTCCTAAAATAGATTCACAAGCTAAGCACTGCAACTTGAGTATCAGATGCTTGCACATATATAAGGCAAGTATTGATATTTGTCTCTGACTACCTCCCTGTTATCAGGTGTCTCTGCAGGTACTCCCCAGTGAAGAAAGAAAAGACAGCTGCAGTTCCTGTCCCCACTGTCAGTTTTCACAATTAAGTATCAATATTTAGGAAACTGTGAGGAAAAGAACTAAGTATTCTCTTCCAAAACAGACAGTTAAATATTCTTCCAAGTTTTAGATTAGTTTTACTTAAGCTGTGTTCTGAGAGGTCTGAAACTCAAACATGAGACTATCTCATGCACACTGGCAGATTTTAGTACAGCCACCTGTACAGGAGGACGTCTGTGTGCTTAGCGTATTGACACAAGAGTTGTGAGGGCTGTAAGGAAAGTATTGTACTTGCACAAATCATCGCTACAGTGCATACATTTTAATTACACTATTCAACAAAATCAAACTAATTTTTACTACAAAACGTGATATATTGGAATTATGATTCCTTATATGTACACACTTCTGCCAATTCTGGATGAACAACCCTCATTCAGTAGCTGAAAAATAATTAGAAGCTATCCTACTAACATACCACTTTGCAAAAACTGCAGCAGGTCAAACAGACTCAGTGAGTGAGTAGAACCTTGAGAACAACATTGTGTCATAGATTTACATCTGGATCTATTTCTCCAGATTTATACTTGCATCACACACTCACCTTCATCCCCCTACTCACGATCCTGCCAACCTAAATGCTACAGTAGAAAAAAAAAAACAAAACAAAAAAGAAAACCAGTAAGAATAAACAATCTCTATCCTAGGAGCAACTGAGCAGGCTAAGGGTGCTACAGCTTACCAAAAGATAAAGGCCTAGAGATATAGAAAGAGTAGTATGGAAGAGGTAAATAGGGATCCCACAGTGTCGTGGTTTAAGCCCAGCCAGTAACTCAGAACCACACAGTCACTCACTCACTTGCCCCCTTTATTCCTCCTTGCTCCCGAAGGGCTGAACCCAGGACATGCTGTTACTATGCCTTTCAATGCAAGAAGGGAAAAAAAACATCTAATGAAACTAATTTTCAGAACTCTGTGCTTCATGTGACATTGTTCTGCTGTGGAACTCAGCCAGAAACTTACAGGCATTTAAGAGAAGACAAGAGATGCTAACAGATGAGGCCTCTAAGTCAAGAAATCTTAAGGATAAACTACATGTCTGACCATTATACCTTTCCATAAGCATCTGCTGTTGGTCGCTAAGAGCTCTGTGATATTCCTTTCATAAAACAAAATAAAGCCTTCTACACCCTTAACAGTGGCTACTTTAAAGTGATGTGACAAAATCAGAAAGACCTGGGGGCATGGCTCTACAAGTTACAGAGCACAATACATACATCTTCCTCAGACAAGTCTTAGCCATTTACACTTGTAATTTACACATATTTATGAAAATACACACAAAACTTCACTGATTGGTCTTCTCTGCAGGCTCTGGTTCCAAAAACAGGCCAGAAGAGGGTTATCTCAACGTGATCCTACACTCACCTCCCTGCTTTTTGCCCCCTTGAACTTGCCCTTCGTATCTTCTTCCTTGCATTAGTACTCAACTTGCTAAGCTGATTCATGGAACAACACTGAAAACTTGAGCGATTTTTGACCACTCTGAGCTGGTTTAAAGCACAAGGAATCCGCTGAGCACCAGTGCTAGTACAAGCAGGGAGTGAGAGCAGCCTTGGATAGGCTGCTGTCATGGTAGGGGGAGGTGGTTTGTGGGTTGTTTTGGGTTTTAGTGAAAATCTTGCATATTGCTCAGATCTGAAACAGGTATGACCACTCCTGGCAAAAAGACTAACTCAGTTATTCCTGATTTTCTACCCATTTGAAGTATATTTTCCAAAACAATGCATGGAAAACCAGAACCAGAACAGGAATATTCAAATTACGTAAAATGACTACACAATCTGCTGATCAGTTATGTTGACAGAAAAAGCTTCATTCACTATGTGCAATCAATCCAGTACCATATGTAAATTAATTGCTTGGCAGCATTTGGAAATAACATCATTTTGTCCCTTAAGGTCAGTTGCCGTTAAAAGTTAAATCTGTTTGCACAGTTCTTTTGCCCAACACTTCATTATTCTGGTATTATTAGTTGTTCACACAAATGATGTTAGCATTTTTTTTGTTTAGAGTGCAGTGATACCAAAACCAACACATCCTACCACAGGAAGTTGCAGGATTTTTTTCTCGTTTCAGTCTGATCAATGTATTTTTGCTAAAAGTCTTCTTCCACATAAAACCATGCTGGAGAACAGTGACTGAGATTGTCTCTAAGGTTCACAGTATTAGTAACGACATTATTACAAGTGAGATATAGGGGCTCTTTAGTTACAACCAGAAACCAATCTTAATATTGCAATATTATGAGACTACAACTATACAGTTATGGTAAACATTTTTACAATGTTATGATATTAGTAAATATTCATTTGGGAGTACATTACCAATCAACAGAAACTACAAGACATTATGTGAACACCCATAAATATTATTTAGGAAAGGCGTATTTTTCCACCAGAAAAAAATTTCTATGGACTTTTAGTATATAGATGTCTTTTCAGATAAACCTGCAATTTCTCCTCTGGAAAATAAGAATTTTCACACAGGACATTTGAATGGCTTATGATCACAGATTAACTACTCTTGATAACATTTCTGTACTAGCAGGTTCACCAGAAAGAAGGCAGAATTAACAAAAGGAACAAGAAGTCTGCATCTCCCCATTATCAGGCAATAAATCTAAATAAGATGAAAAATAATCTTAAAGGGAAGCTTTTTTTCTTAAATACACTGCACAATTAAATCATGGGACTCACTACCACAGGATCTGTAGAGGGCTAAAAAACAGCGAGAATAGTTCAACAAGAAACTTGATGTGTTAAGAGAACAATCCAAGTTGTGGCTACTAGCCATCGTTGTTTGGAAAACCTTAACAAAAAAATCATAGGGAACATACATTAAAGAGATCGCATGCACACTGTTTATTGTGCTAACCCCCATGGCATTTGCTACAACTGCACTAAAACTAGACTACAAGGTAGATGGACCTTAGTTATCACAAAAAGGTTTCAAGTGTCCTGATCCTCCACACACTAAAAGTTATTTTGGGTCAAACTTGTCTTCTACAGACTGAGACTGTCGTCACATTAGGTTTAGAAGATACAATCCTTCAGCTTTTGAACAGCCTGTTATGAAGATGTTCTCATATTTGCATTAGAGATTTTACCAGACGCATTAGAAAGTCATCCTCAAAGCAGAAAGTTTTGAGACAGTCATTGCTTTGCAAATGAATTTTGGGGAAAGAAGAACATCAATCAGTGTACCATTAGGAATTGGTTTTCAAGTTACAATTTGTACACATCACTTCAACGTGAATATGCACTTGCAACCTAGTTTTAAGAAGCACAAAAGAGATTGGATCATCCTCTCCACCAGTTTTTAGCATATATTACAATTTAAATTATTACTGCCTTTCAGGAACATGACAAAAGTCTCATCAATACTAAATCCATTCTTGTGGTGTAGGAAAACAGACTATTTCTCCTTCACCTTGTGCAACTCCACTTGTTATTAGCTTTTTAACCTGGAAACACAGAACCTGATAAGTAAATTTAGTCACATTACCATTCATCAATATCTACAGATTCTCAGTATATCCAGGATTTGTACTTGAACTATGAACTTACAAATGCTGAAGGCAAGAAAAGGACTCCGAGTTCATAAGAACGGATCATCAGTTGGGTGCCATTTTTCTCCAGAGCTCCCCAAGCTGCTTTAGATAGATTGGCACTGCAAAGAGAAAGAAAGCCTTTCAGTAAGGCATAATCTTCACAGCAGAAAATGTTCATGTACCACAGCTGTAGCAATACACTTCTAGCAAGAGAACTTCACTTCTACCAGAAGAGTCTTTTCCATAGAAAGTAATTCGGGTGTTTTTCCTTATTGCTATTTTTACAGCACAGTGGGAGCAGCAGAAGCATACTTGTACAACACATGTGGATAATTATACAATCCTACTTGTGTCATACAGATCTATGAAACTAATTCAACCTCTTGAATGTTCTCTCCATATTCTTTCTTCAGAAAGGAACTTGGTGAAAGGAACTTGATAAATAGGTTGATGACTTAGGAAGATTAAAAGCCAGCTCAATTATGACTAGTTACATTACAATACATTAAGTACAGAGCATTTTTGCAAGTGTTAAACAGTATCTTTCGTTCCTGGCATTTTTTTCTTTGACATATTTTTGAAGTATTTATCAGACAGATATTTTTATTTCAGTGTGCTTTCAGCACCATGTTGTAGTTAATCCTTCCTCGGTAATCTGCTGTGAAGTAGATCAAGTTGGGAGTCAAACAATAAATGCAATTCTGTTGTCAAAATCTACTTCTACAGAAAAATGCAAATGCTTAAACATTATGTTTTAACTGACATCCTGGATGCTTTTTTATAGCACCAAATTGTGAAATAAGAAACATTGGGGAAAAAAAAAAGCAACCATGAATTTCTGTATTAGGTGGATTCAGCATCACATTTCAATAACTTAAATCCTTAAAAACGCGCCTTAATCACTATTGCTATTACTGGCAGCAATATCAGTGAGTGATGAAAGTTAGACAGACAGAATATAAAGAGGAAAAAAAGATTAAAATGACTGAGTATATAAGAGTAAGTATCTAAAGATCAAAGTCTATAATATATAGGGTTGCACAAAAATCAGTTTTGGCAAATCTGAAACGTGTATTTTTCATTCACAATAAGACAGTCTCCCCTCATGTCAAGAATTTCTGCTCTCTTTTGGCTTCTTAAAGAATAGAAAAACAAAGCTAGACTTCAAGCTAGACTGCTGAACAGCTCAATCTGACAAAAAGTCAGATTCCAAATACTAGATATCTACACGCTTTGCAACGACAAGGCAGCATAAGGATAAACTTCAACTTACTCCATACGTACTTTTACAAACCTGCACATTCATGTACAGTATGTTAAAAAAAAAAAACTTAAATAAAGTTTTAAAAATACTTATCACTTCAGCTGATGCTGAAGCCTGAAATTGGCAGTTAAAGCGTGATTGCAAACAATTCCATTATACAATCATTGTAACCTGCAGCCCCCAAAGGGGTAATGCAATGAAGAAACATTAAATACAGACAAAAATTCCCATCACTACCTACAGTATTGTAAGGATTATGGCAGTAACTCACCCAGGCCTACAATTAACAAGAACTTTATATGTGACTAAGTGAGAGTGTATGGTTAGTCATTTACCTTGTAACTAAGAACCATGCAATCTTCTGGAAGTCAGGAGAGGATCTCATGTATGTCTTAATATGAGGCATAGCGTGACTTCGACCTGACACTTCAGCTGACCATTTGCTAGAAAAGAAAAGGAGTTCTTTCCATATACAGTTTTATTTTGAGGTCTAAAAAATACTTGCCATACTACAGTGCCATATTCTCAGTAATACTACACTATACTTGTCACATTTAATAGTAATTTCCCTTATAGAAAGGCTGAAATCACTTTAACTGAATTTTTAATCCTGAAATCCAACGTTACTAGTAGTCAGAAGGGCAGGATTTCCTTTCTTTACAAAGAAATTAGACAGATAATTCTCCTCAGTATATCAGGCTCTCATAACAAGTTTTTCCATTCCTCCACTCCAGCTAACACTCAAGAAACCAAGTCCAAACTTCCAGCCAGTATTTCTTTGTTGGAAGACTGTCATGCCTTTAAGGCAAAGGAACTTGACACCAAATTAAACCTTACAGAATTCCCCAAGCTTATTACAGTTTATTATACATGAAGTAGAGGAAGGAAGCAACAGAGAGATTGTTGACACTATCCCTCTTCCCTTTTCTGTGCCTCTAAGCCACTCAGTCATTAGAGGGCTTAGTACAGTAGAGGCCATATCCATGTGTATATATAAAAACTAGTTTAAAACAAGGCATTGCTGGCGTAATTCAGCATCAGTGTTACAAAAATGTAAACAAGCAAATATATGTACATAATTGAAGGTACATAATCATGGTATTTAGAAGCACTTCCCATTCTCAGCTCAGTCTTCACTCACAATCAGGAAGAAGGCTTCTAAATACACATTTTCATACACTTTTCTTTCCTCAGTATGGAACATAATAGGCTCTGATTTTGGTTGTCACAATCTTACTTCCCTAATTTAGCGTTCTCTTATAAAAGGCAAATAAAGAATCAATCAGCTGTGAAAAGCTTCTTAAGTGAACTTCAGTGCATTCATTTAAAAGCTTGAGAAGACTGAAGTGGTCGGTCTGGAATTATTTACCTAAGCTGACTTTCAGGACTTTCACGAGTTAAGTCAAGAGGTTTTTCACTTCAGGGGTCAAGACCTACTTGAACAACCCTATACTGTGATGAAAGAAAGAAAACTGATTCTAAAAACTGGTCCTGTATTCCTGAAGGGCAAGAGTTGAAACACTGTACGTGCATGTGGAACAAACTAGACGTCTTTAGACTTTGATGCAAGCCACACTGAAGTCTTTTTCTGAAGACTAGACCAAGATATGTATGATATAGAAACAGCTAACCAAACTTGTGTTTTCCTACCGATCTCTATAACTCTCTATACTGAAAGACTGCAAGGCTATACAGAGTCAACGACTCTTGTTAACAGCTTTTATCTCACAATCGACAGTTTATGAAAGCATAAATTTAAGGCACAAAAATAATTGGGTAACTCCAGTCACACTACATGAATGAAAACCAGGAAAACAGTAGAATTGGGAGTTGAATACTGATTTTCTTTAGATCTCACTGCCTTCCTCAAGGACAAACTGTGTTTTAACAACAGTACTACTGTTTTTCTTCCATTTACTAACCACAGTACTCTAATGGCAGTTCATTCCAATCACAAGTAATTGAAACTTGTATTTTAGAAAGTTAAAATTAGGAAAGGAAGCATACATTTTGGCCGTATTTTCTTTAGTAGGACAGCATAAATATGTAAGGAAAAAAAGGGAAAAGTGCTTATGCTTTCTGATCAGGATTAGTTATTTTTTGGGTGTGTTCTTTTTTTTTGTTGTTGTTGTTGTTTTGGGGGTTTTTTTGGGTTTTTTTGGCTGATTTTTGTTGTTTTAGGCTTGTCTTTTTTAAAAATTGTAAATATCATACAGAAAAACTCAGATGATTTTGGTAAAAGCACTATTAGCAAACAAGTATTTAATAAATGTTTTCTCTTCAACCTAAAAGCAGGCTTACCTTCAAACTGTGTAATTGAGTAACAAGCCAAAAGAATTGGAAGTGGTTTCAGATGGGTACAATATCTCATTTAATCTGTTCTTAATACAGCTAAATTTCAGCCTCACCATAGAATTTTCCTGGCATATTTTAGATAATAAAAAAACCAAAAACAGATTACAGAAAAGCCTCACGTAAAATACAAGAGCAGTTGCTTTACATAGCAAAGATGAAAGCATATGCCAATAAAACAATTTCATGATACTTATAGTCAAATTGGCTTAACACATTTTAAGCTGTAAGCTTGTCATGAGAACACAGCTGGCAAAGGAAGTAAACAGGACTGATCTCACCTTCTAGTAAACTTCAGGCATATTCAATCTTGGAGATATATACAGTAAGTTACATGAAACTAGCTTTAAGAAATCTCATGGAGTAGAAACACAGCTTAAAGTAGTTACTTTTTTGACAGTTACAGGTCATGGTACCATGTAAACTAAAAGCCCAAGTGTGGGGTGAGGAAAAGGCATATTGTCAGAATTTGAACAGTGCACTTGAAAGCCTTTCTTTAGTTATTTTTTACACTCCTAGGACTAGAACTCCTTATCACTCAGAGCTTAGTTTTGACTTTAAATCACCAATTCTGATACTTTACCAGTAATTTGCTGCTACTCCTTAGTCTTCTGTGGCATTCCAATTAGTAGCTTTTCTTTATTCTTTTTAATTACGTAGCCTCTAATGTTATTATTAGGTGCAATGAACTGAAGAGGTAATCTCCTTTCTAACACTTACAACATAACAGCTTTTGTCCTTTCCATCCCTCCATTTTTCCAATAGTATTTCTTGAAGGGCAGAGGAAGAGAAGTCCTCTCTACCATGAATAAGGTATCTCGTACAATATAAAAAACATGTTGCACTCACTTGCACTGCACCACAAATGTGAATGCTTACAAATTGTTGCTTTTATGTATTATTAACCACTTGCAAAATTCCAAACATGGTTTTAAGTGTTTGACAAATATTTCTTTTACTCTGTGATGAATTTTTGGGTTTGAAAAGAAGACTGCACTGCAATCACAACGCATTTAGCTGGAAGATATACAGCAAGTAAGTATGTCTTGCCACCAGTGCCTGATATTCCTTGCAGAAATGAGGTAAATGAGTAGACATAGGCCCCTTTACAAATAGGACTTTTGAGAAATGGGAAGCCAGATAATCCTAACATCCTGAAAATTCACAGTGCAGACACATTCAACCCATAACCAGGCCAGCAATAACTAATTTTCTACATCACCTCTTCCATCACTCAATTCTTAATTCAAACAACAAATGGGCTTTCAATTATCACAATACTGGCAACAAGGCTTGAGCACAGTTAAAACAACTCACACCATTAGTCTTGACTATAAAAGTACAGCAAGTCCTCTGTATCTCTCATTCATGATGTTAGGGGAACACTGTAGTTCTCCTAACTGAGAAGAAAGACGTTCTTCAAAACTCTACAGGCCTCAAGAACACAAAGCTCTGACAAAACTACAATTATGGACTTGTCAACAACAAGTCAAAAAACTTCTCAAACCAACTTCTTCAATTCTTTGAAAACAGAAATATGCAAAGCAATTGCACAAACATAAGGCACATGGTATTAAAAGCCAACCAATTAAAATAAGCATTAAAATACAACCTTTTATGTACTGTTAAAACTGCTCAACTGTTTCAAAAGCAACAACTAATAGAAATCATTGAGCACTGCAAATCTCTCCTTATCAATCAGTAATACTGAAAGCTGAAAAGAAAAACACAGCAACCCTACCAGAAAGAAAAATGAGCAAATTGCACCATTTACACAGCAGTTAATCTGACAAAGCAGTCTAGTAATTCTTTAAGATCAGAAAAGTGAAATCAATATTAAATTTTAGTTTAGTTGCCTTATTCTTTTGAGGAATTACAATTCAGAGCACCATTTCAGTTTAAATACACTCAGCTGGCAGAAGATACAGAAAAGCAGACCACAGACATAAAAACTGTACGCCTAGGGCAGAGATTCTACCTCTTTAGGTGAGACTATAAGACACCACTTACCAACCCCATTAAAATCTCTCACTACTTGTAAAAAGGAGCTATTCCTTCTCCTTTACTCCAAGCATAGAAGTATTTCTCTTCCTCCAACTCTGGTAGGATCCTTGGTTTCCTGTTGGTTTTGTATTGTTTTCCAGCAAGGTAAAGACAAATTCCTCTAATCCCTCTACAGCCCAAAGTTTTGCATTATGGCAAGTCTTTAGAAGATCTCATCACATATTTAATCTATTGAAACAGGACCTATCATTTCCTGTGTCTCCTGGGTTACCACAGACAAGAAGCTGATGTGTATCATCTGCTCTATGGTAATAGTTTACACGCAGGACTCCTCAAGGAATCATAGAACCATAGAATCGTTAGGGTTGGAAAGGACCTTAAGATCATCAAGTTCCAACCCCCTGCCATAAGCAGGG
>JBCJKH010001621.1:0-10199 GCA_039877255.1 Loriculus beryllinus
GAAAAGAAAAGAAAAGAAAAGAAAAGAAAAGAAAAGAAAAGAAAAGAAAAGAAAAGAAAAGAAAAGAAAAGAAAAGTTGTTTCATCTTATTTCCACATTTTTCATGTTCTGTTACCATTGAAAAGAGTATTGAATCACTCAGTATAAGATACCAAAGTCAGTTACATTGAAATACCAGAAAGGAGGTTGTAGTGAGGTGGCGGTTGGGGGTTGGTCTCTTCTCCCGGGTAAC
The DNA here is from genome assembly GCA_039877255.1 of Loriculus beryllinus. Lineage (NCBI taxonomy): Eukaryota > Metazoa > Chordata > Aves > Psittaciformes > Psittacidae > Loriculus > Loriculus beryllinus. The sequence goes on from JBCJKH010001621.1 coordinate 233, forward strand.
AAGTGGTAAGACAAGAGGTAATGGCCTCAAGCTACACCAGGAGAGGTTTAGACTGGATATTAGAATCATAGAATCATAGAAAAGTTATGGTTGGAAAGGACCTTAAGATCATTCAGTTCTAACCCCTCTGCCATGGGCAGGGACACCTCACACTAAATCGTGTCACCCAAGGATTTGGCCAACCTGGCCTTGAACACCACCAGGGATAGAGCATTCACAACTTCCTTGGCAACAGATTCCAGTGCCTCACCACCCTAACAGTAAAGAATTTCTTCCTTCTACAAAATCTAAACTTTCCCTGTTTAAGTTTGAACCCATTACCCCTTGTCCTGTCACTACAGTCACTAATAAAGAGTCCAGTCCAAGCATCCCTATAGCCCCCCTTCAGGAAAGGTTTCTCCACTGAAAGGGTGATTAGGCATTGGAACAGGCTGTCCAGGGATGGGATGGAATTACCATTCCTGGGAGCATTCAAAAACCATGTAGATGAGGCCCTTAGTGACATGGTTTAGTGATGGACTTGACAGTCCTGAAGTGACAGTTGGGCTTGACGATCCTTCTAAAAGGCCTTTTGCAGCCTAGTTGATTCTATGACATAGAATTTAAAGTGTAAGAGTAGTGTAATATTGTAACTGATAATGACAGAACACACCGTTATTCCAACACAAATATTGGGCTGAAATACAAAAAAAATTATGGAAAAACCTGTAGGTAGTCCAGCCTACCTGCTATTATATGAGTAATACGTTCTCCAAACAGAGCAAAACAACACTGAAGATGGATGAGGTAGTCTGGGATCTGATATTAAATATTTAACATTTTTGTTGTCGTTGCAATTATTTGAGAAGTTCCTCTGCCATAATTTTTTTCCATTTCTGCACAGTATGTATATAGTGCCAAAACAACTGTTGTGCATCTAAATCATGAAGCTAATGAAATAAAATATGACTCAACTTAAAATGAGAAGGCAGCAGTACTTTCCAACAGAGGAGCAATGTAAATCCTTGACAAAGCAATAAGTCAAAAGACAGCAGATGGTAGATTTAATTACATCTTACACAAGCAAGGGAGCTTCCCTTGTTCTAGATCAGAATTTTCATAATTCAGGAGTAACACATATAAACTCCTCTATACCTCTACAGAGTTAGTCAACAAGAGGCAATAAGTATTTTGTCATCAAAAGAGCAAACACCTGCAAGGTATTCATAATACATATATCATTAAACAAAAGTTAATAAGTTTAACATTTCATAGCTTTATTTAAAGATGAAAAGAAGTCCCACATACTTCTGACTTTGTACTTCCACTTGTAGTATTTAAGAATTTTTTATGGCTGGACCTGTTCACATCTAAAAGATTTATTTTTTAAAAAGCAGACAATATTGCTGTAGTCAGTTAAGTGAGTCTATGTAAGTTTTTCTCCTTACTGGGATAGAATCAGTAGGTCAAATACTGATTCTCAGTTTTACAGACTAAATAGCAGTGTCAAAACAATGTTTGAGAGAGAGAAGCCTGGACATGACTACAACCCATCATACCCATCATAATAGCCAGGTTGATATGCCCCTTAGGAGGATTTAAGAAACCAAACTTTCACCACAGTGATAGTTAGAAAATAAGTGCTGATAGCATACTGTAAATAAATACAATTTCTTGCCAGAGAGACTTTTGATGAGGGATTTGACTTTTGCTTCAGAATATTCATATCACCTGAAGTACTTGAAGCACTGCTTTTAGTTTAGCTACTAAAAATCAAGGTTTATGTTGAACTTTGTATTTGTATTTGAATTCCACAATTTCCTCACATTTTATTTGGGTGACATTCTTATTTAAAAATAGAAAGTGATTTTAGCCTTGAGTCTTTGACACAGAAAAAAAAAAAAAAAACAAACAACCAAAAAACAAAACACAGAAAATAAGGAATCCCATTGCTTGGTCGCAGACTTTTAGCAAGGAAAATTACATCTGCTGTTCAAAAAATGGACAATGATTATACAGAAGATGCATTGCTTTCCATACTGACTGCCAACCTAGGAATTATCAGCTGAATCATAATATGCAGTTCCCCAGAGCTGTTTCTTCAGGAAAAAGCCACACCTCAGTATAGAAAAAAATTGCAAACACAAACTGCAGGAAATGGATGTATTCCATACATGATTTTTACTTGCAGACTTTGGAATGGTGCAGGGAGAAAGAAGAACTGTGAGGAAGCTCACCTATTTTTTGATGCATATGAAAGTACATTGAAACGTGAGGAAATGTTCTTACTACTCTACCAAGAAGAAAAACTGTACCTGGTAAGATGAGCTTTAAAGAGTGTAGAAGTATTCTTTTTGACTTCTTCAGCTCCTGCTTCTTTCAGACACAGACTCTGTTAAAGATGTGATTAAGATTCTTATCCCAAAGACAAAGCATCTTTTTTCTGTCAACTATGGTCTAGTGTAATGCAGAGAATGCTCCTGATTCGCTTCCAGGGAGTATTAATGTAGAGTGACCACATTGTTAGCATGTTACCTAGACCTTCTAATGAATTAACAGAGCTTCTCTTTTGCTTTCACAGCCACAGACTATTGATTTATCCAAAGTGAAATACAGAAGAAGTTAGTCTTTGCTATAAATGGACTTGGCTTACCGGATTGAATTTTGTTCAATTGGCATCAGTTTTACAAATGAATGATGTAAATTTTGTATAACCCCCCTATTCCTATATTTTCTTTGCTTTATATCTTGTTGCAACAGATCAGGGGTGGAAATTATCAGAGAATTTTGCACAGCTTTTACAAAAAAAAAAAAATAATGGGTCACAGAAGTTCTTTAAAAGTAACTTTCAAAGCTTAGTTTTTTGTATCTCAGAGCATGAATCAAAGAGCTGCTGAAGACTTTTGCTACTCATAAAACTGGAGTTCCTATAAGATTCTAGTTTTGGTAACGCTTGTGTGGAAAATATTTTAGAATGTCTCTGGTTATTCTAAAATCCAGACAACTTTCCCTAAAAGACTACTATATTCACAATTTTGCAGTTGCTTTCTTAAGCTCTTTTTGCTTTGCAGCTAGCTGACCAGCTCATCCTCCCTAGGAGCTTTTCCCAAACACTGCAAATAAAACAATTAAAAAATAAAATTCTCAAGATTTTATAATGTTTCAGAGAGGTGAAGGGAACAGGATACACTTTATGATGCACAACACATCTTCTAAATCAATATTAGAAAAACATTGTGCTTCAGCTCAAGACTGCAATGCCTTTCAAGCTTGCATTTGCAATTGCCAGGCAGTGCATTAAACACTCACAGCCAAACCACAAAGACTGCATCTTGGGTCATTTTGGGTATTTTTGCAATAGCTCAGCTATCAGTCGTTTGTCTAAAAATAGTATAAATATGGGTAAAATATTTCAATCATGTAAATGGTAAGGAGGAGCATGTCTCCTCACTAGACTTGCAACTTGGATGGTGACTTCCTCCTTGTACTTGCACAGGTTTTATCTAGTGCCACTCTAATGCTTTTACGCTTTTAGTAAAAGGAGTAATTGCTCCATTTCCCAAATGGAGATTGTCAAATCTTTTCAAACTTATTGATAGAGTTGTAGAAACAATGTAAAATATATGACATATAGAAACAATTTCGTAAGACAAAACTCAGCTCATTGAGATTTGAGAGAGTCATTCTGTCCATCTTGAATATTCTAAATCTTCTAAAAACTTACACAGCTGGAAGCTTTTAGGCCTAAAAAAGTCCATTCAAAATTATTTCTTTTACATGATGTTTTAATCATTGTATTTTTAACAGTAGTTCATATTTCTCTTCATTAAACTTTATAATTATTAACTTCAGGAAACAAAAGCATTTTCATATGCCTTAGGTGACCAACTGTACGATTAGAAGTTTGTTTAGGAAATTGTATTCCACATTCTGAAAATGCATACTTGCAGGGTATAACATTGTCCAGTGGAAAATTTTTGTAGGATGCAAGTGATGAAGCAGATATGTTGGTGACAAAGTAAAACTGGATTCTGTAGAATGTAAGAGAATATAATAGTATTTTGCATTCTTTACATATAAAATCTATATTCTATGTAACAGAAACAGAAGAGAAATAGGGCTCCTTAAAAGCATATTGTATTACCATTTGAAGATCTTTTCCATAAAAGAAAGCAGGACTGAAGCAGACAAAATTCATATCCAGTATTACTCACTGGAAATAATTTGACTAGTTCTGTCTCATGGTTGCCTCAGGTACTCCAAAAGGCAAATAAGTGTCAAAGTGAATAAAATAGTCAAAGCTAAAACTTCACAGCCTTGAGGTGACATAAACACAGTAGAGAGGAAGCTGCAGAGACTTGGACAGCCATTACCCACATAGAACTGAACTCCATTCACCTGTATTATCAATACAGTATCTCTCCCTAAACACTACATTTGAAAATGAGTATTACCTTTCTTCCTCCACTTCATGATTTGGAATAATAATGTTAATGTTCTAACACAGAAATGTAATTTTTCTTCTAATCTTTTTTTATTTCACATTACTTAATGTTTTTTCAATATGGAGTTTTATTACAAATATTAGCTTATTTTTGAAAAATAAAAGTGACTTAGGCCCTCCTAGCTATTTTGATAGCTCTACACAGAAGCTTATTTAAAACTGAATCCCCAGTTTTATATAGAAAGTAAACTGATCAAACACATGGCCATTGACTACATAAACAGCACTTCCTCTTTGAAATTATAAACATAAATGGAATAAACTGATAAATCTCGGAAAAAATCCTTTTGAAAATAATAGAAACAAAAATATCTTAGAAACATAGTGACTTAGAAATACAAATAATCTAGAAAACTATGTATCAAGGGAAAAAACACACTTTTTGCAATTAATTAGTACCTGGATATTGTTCCTCACATACAATGTGTAAGGTTATGCAGTTTAGACAGAGGCAGTAATCAGTAGAAAGCAGTCTGCAGCCAGCAATTAATTCATCAAAACATGTAATAGTAATGTTAATATTTGAAGGAGAGGAGAGAGAAGAAATATAATACCTCAACAAACAATGTGAAGTCCTAGCACCAAATCATAAAAAAATTGTCTCATAGAAAGTGAAAGGAACGAAAAGACTAATCCATCCTGAGAGGATAGAAATCCTCTAGGCATTTGTACTGTGTAACTCTGGACAGCTGGAGGTGAAAAGACGTACTCTTGTCTAATGTTTGCTACTACACAGGGTGTGGAGGCTTGATACTCTACCTTGTAAGCTGAGAGTTTAGTGTAGGTAAGGAAAATCCTTATACTTGAGTATAACTTATACTGGCTTTTTAATATGTTTTTGTATTTTTGCTCCATTATTGCAAAGCATGCACTTTCATGTAAATGTACTCTTCTGCACTAGTGGTAGAACTAACTGTATAAAAGGAAACAAAAGTATTTTTTTCACAATATGCAACCCTTAAAACCATGACACTGATAAGCAGCACCAATTACTCTATTTAACAAAATGTATCAGAGCCCCTCTGACCTGTCTTTTGAGTTGATCTAGAGATCAATTTAGAAATACACGAGTCTGTGCAGATTAGGTGAGCTCCAGTGACCAGCATTTACACAGAAATCTGTACAATATTCAGTAAATAGTCCGATAAGCATTCAATTTGGAAATTAGTTTAATGGCAATCAGCAAGCTCCAATAATTATGTTAACAGTCATCATAGAATCATAGAATGGTTTGGGTTGGAAGAGACCTTAAATATCACCTAGTTTCAACCCCCTCCCACAGCCAGCGACAGATTCTACTAGACCAGGTTGATCAAACAATTATTTGAAATCAAGAAGTTGTTAATATTAACTCTTGAAATTAATAGAAGAGTTTAATGTTAAAAATAATGCCTTTTTATATTATGGTCTTTTCTAAGTATCTGCCATAATAAACACAATTTTGCTTACAAGAGATTTGCAATATCTTGGTTGAAGCAGAATATTATTTTCACTTTTGTATTATATTTCAGTAAAGATTCAATGTTTCCAAATACAGCTTTACAAAGTAATTTTCTTCTACAAAAGAGCTTTTTAATCATGCTCTCAGCTAATTTAAAATAAAAAAGTTAAAAATGCATAGTTTCTGGTTTTTGGAAAATTCTCTAATGTCTGTTCAACACTTGCTTGCTCTATGATTTTTGAGAAGTAAATCCTCTGTTCAAGATGACTTCATGATACCAGTTGCTCTGCAGTCACTCCAAAATAGCTTAACAAAAAGATTTTACAATATTTTGACACAAATAGCTGCATTTCTTTTTCTTTAAAATTAGGAATCTGATCTGGCTGCTACAGAGGAAAGCCTAATGAGGTTTGGACAAAAGAAATATGATTTAAAAAAATAATTTATCAGATTTAGGAATAAAATCATGAAGACCTTTAAACTGAAGTAGTCAAGTAGGGGGCAAAATCATGCCATGCTGACCTGGTTTCTTAAACTACAGCCAAATCCTAAGTTGGATCTTGACTATAAACCCCTCAGTTCATTCTCCTTCTCACACTTCTTTTGAAAGTGCTTTCCATCATCCCTTTCAGTCCCCAGCTAAATGAAAGAATATTTATCTGTTCATGTCAGTGTGGTAATAATGGCCATGCAGTCTTTCTGTTTTAAGTATTAAAAATTTCAAATAGTCTCTCAGTAAGCAAGAAGGCATATTTTTCTGCTCTTTTTATTACATAAAAAATATGGACAAATCTTTCAGTTGTAGAGTTAAAAAAACCTGCAGCCTCCAGATTCTGAAATAGCACTTCATTTTTCAGACACTAAAACTGTTTCTCTCTGAAGAGTCTTTTGTGACACAAACACGCAGAAAGCCTCCTGGCTGTTTTATTATCTTACAGAGCTGTGTGTTCTTTTGCAGAGGCACCATGCCTGCTGCAGCAGAAACACCATAAATAAACAACGCACTGCCGTGCTGGAAAGGATGAGTCCTTTCAACAGACCTCCACAGAGAAATGCATCTCAGGGCTGTCTGTCGCTTGCAAAAGAAGACTGTGATGAGAAGTAGGAGTGGGGCAGGCATGGACAGCCCCTTAGGTGAATGCTGGCTGGAAAATGTCTTTAATTTATCCAGTTCCCCAAGCAATCGTCCTGAGGATATCAGACTTCTGCAAGTCGATGGCCTTTTCCTCCGGCCCTTCCTCTCTTCATCTGCCTCCTCCTCTCAGAGGCACACATGCACCACTGAGAAAGAGTTTGAAAATTACACGGAGCCAAACCTGGATAGCAGGCAATCTACAGAAAATCACAAGTGAAGGCTAGATCAGGGATGGCAAGATGCCCTTTTGGAAGGCTTACAAAGGTATAATGTATGCTCTGTGTAAGGATGTCTGCTGTTTTTTCATTGCTAAACACTGAGCATCTTCTGCTTGCTTGAACAACAGATGGATTTTTGTTTGGTCTGATGGCAAGACCCTTGGCTATTTAGACAAGAAAAGTTCTGAAGTGCTGTCCTACTCAGCAGCTGTATCTCCACACTGTCAGCGAGAGAGGGCCCTATGAAGTGCCTACACCTGCAGAAATGGCATAGTCATCCTTCAGCATGTCTCAGGAACAGCTGATGGAGGTCAGCTGCCTGTTCCACTGCTTAGTCAATAGCAAAAGGTATTTGGACATGCTGGTGCTTCACACAAAGTGAGCCAGCCTGGGTTCTGAAAGGTACCATGTCTGATGACACAGGAAATGCTGAGCTTCTGTAATGCTGTATAAGTTCTGGTCATCTTCAGCAGTGAGTTTTTCTCAAGAAGATTTTCATTAGCCCCACAAATACAGTCATTTGTGAGCACATTACAGGGTCTCTGAGTAGCCTAGTGACAAGAGTTCTATGTAGGGCACAGCTGGTATCTCTGAAGCTGTACACAGCAGTTCCCGCAGGTTCTGCCTTCTATGAAAGTGTCTCACTGGTCTGATATAGTGAATCCTTTCACTAAAATAATTTAGCAATTTTCTGTACATATTTAGTACATAAACTAAATATTTGCTTGATATTCTGTGTAGATGTCTAAGAATATTCCCTTGTGTTCTGGGCTTAGCAGTAGAAGTCAATTTTTCTCCTTCTTAGTAGCTGATGCAGTTCTTTGTTTTGAATTTTGGCCAAAGTTTTGACTGGGAGGATGAAAGAATGTCTCCCTCACAGGCTGACCACTCAAGAAGGAGAAAAAAGAGGTGTAATTGCCAAGCACTTTCATTATATACCTCCTAAAATATAAAGGTGGTGACCACACTGGGAACATAAGCCAGATCAGTTTCATAATCGGTGATTCTATTGTACTACAAGTCATTATCATAAAGTACAATGAGACAAGAATCTTAGCCCAAATCCCCCACCTGACAAACACTAACAGCAAATACCAGCTTTAAGGTATGATATTCTGAGACTGTGAGATCAAGAGGAAAAACTTTGAGAGCCAATAAATCAGCATTGTGACAAGTGACTACCAATCCGGCCAGATCTGTTGTTATCTCAACACTTCGTGCCCCACGCTGGACGCCAAAAAGAACTGTCGTGGTTTAAACCCAGTTTCTACTCCCCCCACTACTTTCTTTCCTCCACACACACCCCCCCTTCCTTCCTCCCTGCTCCTGGAGGGATGGGGAGGAGAATCGAAGGAATGTAACTCCCACGGGATGAGATAAAAACAAACCAGTAACTAAGGTATAACTCAAATCACTGCTGCTACCACCAATAATAATAATAATAATAGTAATAATAATAATAATAAAAGTATGATACCACCCTCCGAAAACAAGCCCGACCAGGAAGCGTGTGCCCTTCCGAGTAACTCCCCATTAGCTCCCCGGGCATGATGTGCTGTGGTATGGAATACCTCTTTGACTAGCTTGGGTCAGGTGTCCTGTCCCTGCTTCCTCCTGGCCTCCACTCCTCCCTGGAAGAGCATGAGACTCAGAAAGTCCTTGGTCAGAACAAAAATCACTTAGCAGCACCTAAAAACATCGGTGTTATCAGCTATGTTCCAGGCTGAAAGTCAAAACACAGAACTGCATCAGCTACTAACAAGGAGAAAAAATTGACTTCTACAGCTAAACCCAGGACAAGGTAGCATCATGCTGAAGATGCCCCACCATATAATGAACTGTCAGAAAGTGAAAAGCAATATGCCTTGTTTACTGATGGGTCCTACCGTACTGTTGGAAAGCATCGGAAATGGAAGGCAGTTGCATGGAATCCTCAACGACAAGTTGCAGAAACTGCTGAAGAAGAGGGTGAATCGAGTCAGTTTGCAGAGGTGAAAGCCATCCAGCTGGCCCTGGACATTGCTGAACAAGAAAAGTGGCCAGTACTTTATCTCTATACTGACTCATGGATGGTGGAAAATGGCCTGTGGGGGTGGTTGCAGTAGTGGAAGCAGAGCAACAGGCAACGCAGAGGTAAAGCCATCTGGGCTGCTGCACTGTGGCAAGATATCGCTGCCCTGGTGCAGAACCTGGTGGTGACGGTACACCATGTAGATGCTCGTGTACTCAAGAGTCGGGCCACTGAGGAACACCAGAACAACCAACAAAAGGATAAAGCTGCTAAGATTGAAGTGGCTCAGATGGACTTAGATTGGCAACATAAGGGTGAATTCTTCTTGGCCTGGTGGGCCCATGACACTTCAGGCTACCAGGGCAGAGACACAACGTACAGATGGGCCCGTGATCGAGGGGTGGACTTAACAATGGACACTACTGCCCAGGTTATTCACGACTGTGAAACATGTGCTGCAATTAAACAAGCGAAACGGTTAAAGCCTCTTTGGTATGGAGGACAATGTTTGAAATACAATTATGGGGAGGCCTGGCAGATTGACTACATCACACTCTCACCAACTCGCCAAGGCAAACGCCATGTGCTTACCATGGTGGAAGCAAGCACCGGATGGCCGGAAACATACGCTGTGCCTCACGCCACTGCCCGGAACACTATCCAGGGCCTTGAGAAACAG
>JBCJKH010001624.1:0-14509 GCA_039877255.1 Loriculus beryllinus
AGCCATTCCCCTTGTCCTGTCCCTACATCCATTGTCCGAAGCCCCTCTCCATGTTTCCTGCAGCCCCTGTAGGCACTGGAGCTGCTCTAAGGTCTCCCCTTAAGGAGCCTTCCCTTTTCCAGGCTGAGCAAGCCCAACTCTCTCAGCCTGGCTCCAGAGCGGAGTTGCTCCAGCCCTCAGAGCATCACTGTGGTCCTCCTTTTGACTCTGCTCCAACAGCTCCATGTCCTTATGTGTACTGAACACAGTACTCCATGTAGGGTCTAGGGGCAGAGTAGACAGGTAGAATCACCTCCCTTGACCTGCTGGCCACGCTTCTTTTGATGCAGCCGAGCATAGAGTTGTCCTCTGAAGCCATGCTTTATAACTGCATAATCTCTGTAATTCTGATCCTTATGATGACAAAGCTTGGTCTTTGTAGCTATGCATGTCCTGTAACGGAGAAAGATGCACAGCTTCAGTAGACAGGACACTGAAGCAAAGTAAAAGCAAACAGTGGGTGACCACTCTTGTTAACCCAGTCTGTCCCATAGCTTAATATTGGCACTTCTCTTTACTTCCACACTGGGAGATAAAGGAAAGGAGGCTTTGCTGCAGTGCTCTTAGAGCTGCTGCTCCAAGGATGGATATTGGCATTTTTAAAGTTCTTGTTTAACTCTCCAGCCCAAATAGTGTTCTTTTAGCACAGTATTATCACAAAGTGTTACACAGAATACATAAAAATGACTAATAACTTTTTAGTACATCAAAGGAAAAAGTCCTTGACATTTCAGGTACTTCTAATTAGGGTTGTTGTAATCAGCTTTCATGTAAAGATGAGCTGTGTAGATCGGGTTTGGCACTTGAGATGCATATTTTTCTGTGATTTCTTGTTACTGAGCTGAATAATTCAGTTATATTAGCACTGTCTGAGCGCTACGATGGCTATAGCATATTTTGTACCAGTTTGCCTTTGTATCCTGCAGTAGGACAGTAAGTAAATACCTCTAGGTTTGTTTTTTCTTGAAGGAGAAATTCTGTTCTCTTGTATCTTCTGCTGTCCTGTGGTTTCACAGAATATTGCCTGGCAGGATGTGGTCTTTTCAGAATGTATTTCTGATGCAGATCTGATGGAGTCCTCAGATAAGGCACATGCACCCTCTCTTCCTGAACCGGGACAGACAAAAAGGAGTACTTTTCCTTTAGCATAGTATTGATCATACCATGTTGAGTTGATCTCAACAGTGGTTACTCCGTAAGGAGGTATTTGTACTTGCTTCCAGTAAAATTTGGAGATCCTGTTTGTTTTCACTGTTTCTGTGTTTCCAAAGCCATGTTTGCAGTTTTGGTAAAGCCTTTGGCCATTGGGATTATACAGGTGTTCTGAACATTGGGATTATCCAGGTGTTCAGATCTCAGCTTTATCTTCTCAACACCTCTCATTTGTTACTCAGTTCAAAAACCCCTTTTTCTAGAGCCTGATTCTCCCTTCAGTCTCACAAGAGCAGTAGAACGGATGTCTGTCTGTCTAATCTGATCATAAACCCCTGTGTTATCCAATGGAGTGGCAGGTGTATCCTGGAGATTTTTTTGCATTGGAAGTTGAAGGCTCTTTCTATGAATGTTAGTTTGGCCACTGCTATTTTTAACCATTCAAGTAACTTGTAACCACTTTCTTCATCTGTTTTTATTTTTTAGTGTTATAATTTCTATTATATATATATATGTTGAAATACTCTGCTCACATTTCAAACCAGACTAATTTTAAAACCAAAGGTGGTCATACTACATGTTAGTGTCATTGAAATTGGTGTCAAACACCGAGTTTGGCTGTATTTGCACACTTCTATTCCTAAGCAGAACTTACGTAGCTTCTAATGATCTCATAGATGTCAGATTGAACTTGTTGGTGCAATTTAGTAGCCAGAAATTCTGCTGACAATGAGTGGCATGAACTCTAATCTCATTTGAACTGTATTTCCACCATAGATAAGGAATCTCAGACTGTCATTGTAGCTGATAAAAGCCTGCAAGATCTTTAGCATTGGTCATGGCAACCATTAGATGATTTAACCAACAGGAGGTTATACAGCAGGAGAATGCAAAACATCTCCAAGGTCAGTGTAGTTGAAAGAGGCTGGAATCACAAATCAAACCTTAGGAGATGTCAGGTTCATTGGCTGAGAAAAACTGTTTTCTTGAGTTGTACTTCTGCCACTGGGCTTTTACAAAGTTATTGGTGGTGCTGCTAAAAAGCCAAAACCTCATCTCCCTCTCCAAAAGTTAGTCCATGAAGAAGGCAGTTGTTCACAGTATGGAAGGTTTGAAAACTGTGAGTTTGGATGCAGGTTTGACAGAGGTATCTGTGAGGTCTTTGCTTATCTAGACCTTTCTTGTCTCCAGGCTGAAAAGATGTTGGGAGTTTGTGGCTCTTTCACTCCCACACTCCATTCTGAAAGCATAAACAGCAATGCTAGAGCATCCCTCTGTGGCTTGGGAGTTTTTAACAGCTTTGGTACTAGTGCTTCTGACAAGAGGTTGGTATAATGTGCTCTGTCAGAGACAGGTGAGCATTAAATGCTAACTTCAGGATTTTCGTGTTCAGGCTTCAAACTGAGTAGTAAAGAGATGGATTGCTGAATCTATCACATTCTGAATATATCTTAAGTTTTAACTCACAAAATCACAGACTCACCAAGCATAGGCCTGCAAGGATGCTGGAGAGGAACTCTTCACTGGGACTGTAGTGATAGGACTAGGGATAATGGGTTCAAACTTAAACAGAGGAAGTTCAGATCCTGGCACTGGGCACCAACTCCAGGCTAAGAAGGATTAGTATCACCACATGTAGATTCACAGAACAGATAGGAATTTGTGCTGTTTTGCATAGTGTGACTGTAAAATGCTATGTCACTTGCCAGATAATTTGGCTATTAGGTCAATTCTCTTTGGCTACAGGTTCACATCTGGTTGTGTTCTGCCCTAGCAGTGCCTCGTTCCCACTTCCTGTCCCATGGTCTGAGGTCTGATGAGCACTATGCTGTCCTTCACTGATGGGAGATTTAATTTATCCTACCAGCTGCTTCAGTGAGATCAGTGTAAGAAAACTGATTCAGAATCATACTTAATTTGCAGGATAAGTTGTGTAAATGAGGAACACATTAGGTAGATGGTTTTGCTGGACCAAGCCATTCTTCTGTGGTTTCTGCCGTCATGGCAGCTGAAGAGGGTGACATTTATGTTATCAGCTGTGAAAAAGTAGACCTTAAAACTCTCTATTTCAGATGAAGAAGCATGGTATAATGCTGTCTTTAGACTTTAAGTCTAACCTTTACCTTGATAGAACACACAGTTTCTTTTGGGTTGTAGAGGGTAATGTCTAAACCGCGTATCCAGGCAGGAATGGAGAGCAGAGTCTGCCTGACCACATCATGTTGTGACTACACTCTGGAAGAAATTCGGAGTTCCTAGAAAAAAGGCAAGACAAAAACACCCTGTGAAATAAATGTCTCAAAGATACAAAGAATGAGATAAGAGGAAGCTGCCACAACCAAGAGTTGGAAGTCAGAGAGGTTCTTTATGTGTGCAGCCTAACTCATTCCCATACAGAGGCTTTTTTTCTTGTAAAAGCAGAATATGGATTCAGCTGCCTTTCCTACACCAAATCATCTGAAAATATTTGCTGTTTTCAGTATTCTGTGTGCACTCAGTTTTGGTATTTGAAAGAAATGCAATTAACATGGGACGTGCCCAAGATACCAAATCCAGCCGCCAGTTATTCCTTTAAAGGTGATTTCCCCACACTTAAACTTTAAATTAACCTTTTCATATTGAATACAGTGTTGGCAGTTGAAATTACCTGTGTCCATAGTTTAATTACTGAGCTGGCTAGATAATTGTACTTGGGCTTTTCAGCTCCATCTACTTCCTCATTCCCATTAGCTGAAAAGTCACTTTGTGTATGTACAGTAAGTAGAAGCAAATGGTGTCTGTAGAGTAGCCCTCAAGGTTTTGGGCCCAGATCACTGCAGAAGAGTTTCTTCTCTGCAGAAGTCCTTTGGTTTACTTTCTTCCTCTGCTTCTGCATTTCTCTCATATGGTTACACAGACGTTAGTTCCACAGAAAAAGACAGCAATGTGACAGGCAAGAAATCAGGCAGTTTGTGCTTTTGATTCCTACTGTCTTCTCCCCATCCTGTTTTCTCCTGAGGTTCTCAAATGTTCTGTCAGGGTTTACTCAGTTTTTCTGGCCAAATCTACTGTGTATAGTTGATTTGGCATTTTCCTTTTTAGATGCATTACTGTCAAGTGCTAGTGAACAGGTGCCAGAGTCTGTACCTTCTCAGTCAATACAAATATCTTTCAGCATCACTTTACTTCTGGTCTAGAATTTCTATTATTATCTCAGACTTTTTCCCAAGTTATTCATTAAGAATAAAACTTACATTTTCTCTTTGGGCATGATTTTTTGTGCTAGGTTCAACACCAACCTCAGTTCTGCACTTCTCTTTCCATGCATTACAAACACTTGATTTCAGTCCCTTTGAAACAGTGCCTTTACTAATATTTTTCACGTTTACAATTCATATTTAGTACTCAGAAGAGATTGGGAAACTTGAAGACAAAGTCGAATGTGCCAATAATGCCCTGAAAGCAGACTGGGACAGGTGGAAGCAGAACATGCAATGTGACATGAGATCAACGTTCACTAATGTGGCTGAGAATAACCTCCGTTATTATGAAGAGGTAAAACCACTTGCACAATAGCAATGTTATTCTTTCATTGATTATTTCAGTGGAGAAGTCCATGGGTTGTCTGTAAAGAGGAATTTTTGCATTTTAGTCCAGACCTGTGTTAAGTTCAGGATCAGTTTTTGTAGGAAGAGGGAGGCAGTTATCCTTAACTGGACATGTCTCAAGCCATGTGTTTCATTTGTTCCCAAGTGCTTGATCCTGAGTTCATCATCGACAGAGGGCACTCTAGTTTTACTAACCATTTAACCACATAATTTGGACCTTATTTTGTGGTTCAGTGCCAGCTGCTATAGTTCAATTTGGAACTCTTTCACTGTAACTGCATGAAGAAGCCCCCTGGAAAGCTGAAACTTCTGTTAAA
Organism: Loriculus beryllinus; assembly: GCA_039877255.1. NCBI lineage: Eukaryota > Metazoa > Chordata > Aves > Psittaciformes > Psittacidae > Loriculus > Loriculus beryllinus. The sequence continues at coordinate 5,096 of JBCJKH010001624.1, forward strand.
TGTATGAGGAAAACATTGAAATGTAATTCCATTTCAGACAGCACATTCAGGAAGTCCTTATTATTTTTTCTAAAGGAATTGTCTTTCGTGAAATAGTCAGACTTTAGGAGGAGAAAGAACAATATAATTTTTAGAAGTTAATATGAAAAGCTTAAAAAATACAAATGCTGTGAGTATGTAAAGTGAATAAATCAAATCTCTTTATCATGGAAACTTACTCCTTCAGAAAGGAAGAAAAGTGGTTGAAATTAGATTCTTATTTTCATATCAAATACCACAGATAATATTCTTGGTGAGAATTCCCTTTCACAAGGATATACACTAAGGCAGAGAACTTGAAAACATATAACCAAATGTTAAGCATTCTGTGAGGTTTCTTCCTGAGGAACACGCTGTTCATTGAAGAGCATGTTTTGAAGACATCCCAGATGTCTTGAAATGATTTAAAGAATCTCCTTCTTTTGAGAAAAGGATTACAATATATAAGCCATTTATTAACCATAAATCAGTGATTTCACAGATCTGTGTGGCTAGCTGTGATTTCCAATCCTGTACGCTGAACTTTTTATGGCCAGTGACAGTGTCCTGATTTTACAAATCACTTTGTTAAAACATAATTGAAAAGACAGAGCTCTTGATCATAATCTAATTAATTAACATCCAGTCTATGAGATGCATGGACATCGACAAGCTGTTGTTCCCTGTTAAAATCAAAATATCTCCTGAAATCAGGCAGCAAGCTTTTGGCATCCTTTCACATTTTCCTCAGTTATTGATGATCTCTGACTTCTGTCTCAGCAATACGTATGTAATAATGATGCTGAGTGGATTGGAATATTTTGTTAATGAACAATTTGCTAAATTAAAACCCCAAAATACTAATTTATTTCTCTTTCCTGTCTAGAAATGCTTTTTTGCTGATTAGACTTTTAATTCAAAATAGCAAAGCTCGTCCTGTACATTAAATTACTCTCATTAAGTCACAAACTGGTTTAGCTCTCACATGTCCAAAATTAAACCACTTTCAAGTGTTACCTGTAACTATTATTTCCCCAGATTTAGTAATTTGAAACAAGTAGAGGTATTTCTGTAGCCTTTCAGTTTCTTGACTGTCTGAATTTAATGTACTTGAATAAGAGGTAATCCTTTGCTTTTGATGCACCATTTGGTGCTTACTAGGCTTTCCCTTGCTGCAGCATCCTTCATCTTACTTCCTGCTTTTTTTTACCCCCCCCAAGTATGTTCTCTGCATGCTCCCAGGCCATGGATGCCAAGGATAGGATTCATGCCCAGCTCTTCTGTTCATCTGCTGCGAGATATCATCTCTTACTTTCTAATTTGGTCAGTACCTGCTTCTCCTCCTTTCCACAGCTTCCTCCCCCTCCAGTTAAACTCCCATTCTTGCCTCTCCACAAGCACTGTCCCATGTTCTTCTCTACGTCAACGTTTCACGGTGCTTTGTTTTTCCCCAGTCTTGCTGACTTCATTTTCCATGCACACAACAAATTCATGTTGGTGGCCATTCTCTGCACCCCTTACATTGCTGAGAACCAAAGAGTAATGAGAGGTGTCTCCTGTTTTCTGGTGGATTTTGCAGGAGAGAATCCAGTCCTTCAAGAGTATATAAAACTAACAAACACCAGTGTGATCAAGTCCAACACTGACGTGCATCAAAGTGCACTAGAACATCTAAAATGTTATTTTGTCTCTGTCACAATATGAGGAAAGAGCATGACCTTACATTTGTTTGGATCTTTCCTTATTTGTAGTTGTTTAAGAGTTCTGCTGTCAATCTGTCAAGCATCACTTGAAAGATGTACTTAAAAGAGTATGTCTCATCACGCGAAAGAGAATGTCTCCCTTAAGCTGAATTGATAGTCATGTTACATGAAGTGCTACTTTCAAGTGTTACCTGTTCTCCAGATATTTCTCCAGATTTATTCATTCAAAACAAGTAGAGGTATTTCTGTAGCCTTCCACTTTATTGACTGTCTGAATTTAACATACTTGAGTAAGAAGTGTTCCTTTGATTCTACAGCTGTGGTGTTTCTACACCAATCTCTTTGTGTCACTCAAAGCTGTGGCAACAAAGCTAACTAAAGCCCCATGTTGCAAATGTACAGGGTTATGAGAGTGAAGGTTTTGCTGTGATAATGTGCAAGCTATCTTAGAATATTATTTAAATTTAATCATAGACTCATAGAATAGTTAGGGTTGGAAAGGACCTTAAGATCATCCAGTTCCAACCCCCCTGTAATTTAGTAGCCAAAAATTACCATGACTGAGTATTTGGTATTCCTGTAGCTGGTCTCAAAAGTTCATAGGGCTCTCTACTTCCTTTTCTCTGCTTCTGAAAAACAGTTGAACACACACTTAAGTCTCTGTATTCCACAAAGGCTTAAAGCCAGTAATATGCTGTATTAATAATGACTGTAAATGTACTGCTAAAATAGGGGGGATCTTCTGAAACAAGATTTCAAAATTCAGAACCTGGTTTCTGAAGTAAATAGCAGTGATTCTTTAGTCTTACAGAGAAAAATGCTTGAACGAAGCATCTGTTAACACCCTACCCCTTATTTTATTCCTTTTCCCCACGCCTTAGGTGTGATGCTATTGTCTGCAATAGCACACCTTAGCCCAGACAAGGTGTCTGCCACACAGCTGAAATCACAGACTGTTCACAGAGTGCAGCTTACAACTCAGAAGGATGACTGTCACTAGGAGTATTTTCATTAAGTTAGGTATAGATGCTCTGCAGACTAAAACCAAACCAAGACCTAAAGTTAGTGCTGGTGGTGGTATTATTTAGCCAGCATGTCTAAAGCATTCCTGGTACAAATGAGCAAAACCAAACGAGGCAATGCTGAACTGTGGCTTCCAAGAGCCATGGAAATTAAACACTACATCCTTCTTTTGCTTTTCTCACGTATTTACTATAGTCTTGAGGATATTTACAGCAGTGAAGACAAAGAAACACTTACATGTTTCTCAGCAAGGATCTCTGTTAACCTGTTCTCTCCAGAACAAACACCAGAATTAGAAGCGGTGAGATTTTGCAGCCCAATCCAAAGATTAGTTAAACATTATAAATCCAGCAAATATACCAGAGTTTGGTATTTCCATTGCTCATGAGGCACTGTAGTAAATGCAGGAAGACTGGGTTTTTGTCATACTGTAGGATGATGTTTAATTAGTTTTGGCATGGAAAGAACACGGTTTTCTTTTGTGCATGGATGAGCCTGTTGGTTTTTTTTACAGCATAGCCTCTGATTTTCTCATGTCAAACTAATCCTGTTACAATCTTTGCAGCTTAATCTAATCAAAAGCTACAGTCATCTTTGCTATAGTGAGATTCTTGTTGGTAATGACACAACTTACTCTTTTCCCAAAAATAGAAATCATTTCCTCATTTTCTAAACTGTTTCAAGTTTATTTCTGTGACCTACACTGTTATACAGGCATAAATTGAGCCAAAAGATTCACTGGGGCAAAGCAATACTCCTTCCCCATTACAACTTCCTTCGCAATCCAAAGCCCTCCTGTGCTTCTCTAGCTAGTAAAAGCTGTGGAAAAATAGATGAGATTTGTTGCTTGCCCCAGAGGCCTCTGTAGTGATGCATTTAGCTAGTCATTTGGTTGCATAGCAAAAAGTTAGCTGCTCATGCATGTTGATTAAAATCCCAGGCACTGTTAAGGTAGGATGTAGCTAACAAACTTCATGTGATTTCCCAGAGCTTCCACATGGCTGAGCCCATTTGTAACTGTCACTTCAAAGCCACTATCCATCCTTGAACCCTCACTCATGTCAACCATAAACATTTCTTTTAAATACTTTGAGGAAGATGTTTTTCCTTGCAGTTGGGATCACTGTTTCTGTGCACTCCGGTTTTTGTTTCCATGCACCCAGCACTATGACAGTATTTTTGGTCACTTTCTCAGGCACACGTAAGATTTTCAGATTTTACTCTAGAAAATGCCACCAGAAAAGGTATTTTTAAGGTTTCAACCTTGGAGAAGAGGCAACTGGGGCAGAAACACACATGGCACGTGACACACTGCTTCTGCTGTTATCCCTACTACAGGCTCTATTTTTAGATCTCCTTTTTACTTAGCTATGCAGTTGTACTAGATACGAAAACCTTTTTGCTCTTATGTTGCAGAATCAATGTTGACCTGCAGTAGTAATCAGAATATTTTAGGTAAAGTAGGCTTATTTAGCTTCTTGCTATTTCATTTTGTGTATTTAGGCTTCTTTATGTCTTCCACCAGGCTTTCACAAGGAACTGGATTATGAATTTCAATACTTATTGAATTCCCTAGGTTTGGTTTTCCTTTTTCTTCCCTTCTTTTCTGTCTCCTTTGTGAAAGCTGGCTGATCCTCTATTTCCATCTCACTTTTCCAACTTCCAGGAAAATGAAGTAAAAGCATTCCATAATAATGTTGAAATATCCATCACTAACAAATGTTGTTTATGCAGCTCATGCTTCACAGTAGAAAAAGCTTGAGCCTAAGGCACAGAGACCTAGTTTTGGGTTGGTGTGGTTAATTATAAAGCTTGTCAGCTGTGATGTCTGACAGTGAAATGAGCCACCATTGCTCTTACAGTTTGGGAAATGTGTTTTGGTTATATAAAGGAGGATGAATTAAAAACTGAATAACTTGTGTAACTGAAAATGTTTTGCATCTTTTGTCTGGAAAGACTTCAGGAGAATGTATCAGTCTGGGTAATGAACATCCTGGGATTGCATTTGAAGATGTGCAGTTTGGCTCAGCATTGCAAAGATAACAGAAAGCCATTTTCTCGTTCCAGCCAGTGCTGATACGTGTGTTTTAATTCACATGACTGAAATTCCAGAATGACAAACCATGGAGTTACAGGCTAGAAATTAAACTCTTGTTCAGGAAAAGCAAAAGTCAGCCATTGCCAACAAAAGACTCTTCAAGAAAGAGTGATCATTTCTTGTCCCACACCTAGAAAGAGCCTAAGAAAACAGATGTGCTTTGCAGCTGTCTAGGATGGTAATCCAGGCTGAGCTCAAGCAGGCAGAAATCAAAATCCAAGCACCACAGTGAAGACAGAGTGCTAGCAGCTGTTGACATTTTAAAACCAAGATGCCACCTTCCAGCTCAAGCATCTCAGATAGACTTGCCTGCCACAGTGTCACATGAAGTAGGGGAAAAGCTGTTGATCAAACCTTTAACGCTTTATACAAAAGGTCAAAAAGACCTTTTAAGCTAGAAATCTGTTTGCAGCACTTGCAGTTTGTGCTAATGCTGTTTTCACTGTTTTTCCCTGATTTACCATGTCAAAATAACACTTCTCCAAAAAGTCAATGAAGACATAGATTTCCACACAACTCTTTGGTAGCCTGTTGGTCTTTTCACAGTAATTCAAACCATACATGTGCTCTGAACAGCAGCACAACGTTGTTGTGTGCTCAAGCAGCAGAAGTTGGTTGGGGATTTTGTCAGCCAGATCAGCAAAAGACTGGAGGAGTAGGTTGGAACTGGGTGAGCTTTAAGGCCCTTTCCAGCCCAAACCATTCTATGATTCTGTGAATAAAACAGAGCAGGCAAATTCATGCAATCATTCTATTGCTATGATGCTATTGAAAAAAAGAACCTGTTTCAAATGAAAAACATAGTTTGTACAGTTATAAACATATTTTGCCATGAGGAGCGAAATGCCACTTGTAAGGATGGCAGTTTCCTCAGCCCCTGCCTTTCTGGTCCCATTTCTTTCCTATTACTCAGGGGCAAAATGATCTTTTGGTGTGTTTAGAATATAACCTTTTCATTTAAGTTGGAAGGAAAATTATGTGCACAGTAGGAAGCCACAAGGATTACAAGGGAACTGTACCTGACAGTGTGCTTCCTATTTGGTAGAGATCTTTGTAACTAAAGGGGGAGATGAAAGAAGAGTGTAATTAATGTTAGCATCTTCCATGCTAACACATACCATTACAGTACTCACACTGTGCTCTTGTCATTATGTAAAAGAAGTGACCTTTACAGCTCACTTGGCTTGTTGGCTGATGTTCTGCACATCACTGAGCTGCCTAGGAAACCATATTTTGCTCTTACCGTAGCCCCACAAAAGCAGCTTGGGACAATGCAGATGTATTCTGCTTTTCAATTCTCCTTGGCTACCAGTTTGATAGGACTCTATCTGTCTGCTCTATTCACATGTATTTGTGTTGTCTTTTGGTTTTTTTAAGTGCCTTGCTACATGGGAGTCCTTCCTAGCATCTCAAACAGTGGAACTTCATATGGAAGAAGATTCTGAAGATAGACCTTGAGTAATATCTCTGCTCAACCTCTGCATAGTCCATGCAGTGTTTCCCAACCAAAGTGCTTTATACAAGATCAAATACATCATTAAATGTAACTGTTAAGAATCAGTGAAACCAGCTTATTGAAAACTCAGGTATTCTAGTCCTGAAGTACATTTTGGAACATGCTATATATTGCTTTATATTGCTTAGCTGTGATTTTACATATTTTTATGCAAGTGTTTGCATACAATTGTTTTAATAAATATTGCATAATTTGGGTATAAAGTATTTTAAAAATGTGAAAATAGCTTCATTTTAATAAAAAGTTTAATAAGAAGAGCTTGGTTTTGCTGTGGATCTTAGCCTGGAAGAAGTATTTTGGTATTTTAGCATGCTTGTTCCATTCTCTTTGTTAGTACTTTCCTGTGAAATTACCTAGTGTAGTCTTCAAGGAGCTCTTTAGGATTATTTTATTAGCTTGTGCTACTCACCCGGTGGCAACATGGTAAGGAAAGATGCTGAACATGTTCTTGTGAGATTAATGCTGCTTTAAAGTACTGGTAATTCACTATTCAGTTTGCTCTATTTCCATGCCTATTAAACATCTTCAATTTGGCATTTTATAAAGGATAAAAGCCCCCTGACAGGTCATGAAACAGACTGTTTCTACAGTGATACAGCATTTGTTGCAGCACTGATCCTGCCAACACAAGAGCTCCATTTGGAGTTTGCAGGATCAAACCTTGTATTCCTATGGTTGACCTTCCTGTACTCCTGAACTTTCTCCCTCTTTGGATAGCTGATGTTATAAAGAAAGAGATAAGGAAAAGAGAGTTTTGCACTAAAATGATGGGCTGAGTGGCTGTGGACCTGTCCAGGCTGGATGAGCCATTGGGAACTGTAGATTCCAAGTGAGACCTGGAATACTAGCATGGCCTTTTCAGCACTGCAAGGAACACTGCTTTCATGCTCCCCCTATCAAGTATTAATGAAAGTTCAGCTATTTCTTTCTTTCAGCTATAAAACAGCACTTTAAGATGCTTCTGCAATACTGCAGGAAGAACGCATGGACAACTCAGATGAGAGGCAAGTCTGTGTTAGGAGGAATTTGATATGGGTATGGATGCTCGCAGGAGGCATGGAATAACATGGCTGGACTTTTCCCATTGTACCCTTCCCACTGATTGTTTTTAATATCAGAGCTTCTATCAATGTGCTTAATAGCCCTTAATGTCTTTCCTTGTGCTTTATTTTCTTTTGATTTCCATCTAAACCTTTCGTATTTACCATGCTGGATATCGGTGGATTCCACAATTTAATTGGCAGGAAAAGATCTAATTCATTTTGAAATTTCCTAAACCAGCAACCCAGTAATTTCAGGTAATGGCCTCTGCCTCAAACTGGGAGAACAGGTGAACAACTGCTTCCTATTTGTCTTCCCTGTGCCACTCATGGATTGACAAACCCCTAGTGTGCCTTCCAAGCGCTGCCTCTTTTCCCAGAGGAAAAGCCGTAGCTCAATATCATCCTGTACAACAACCATTTCACATCTGTGCTCACGGCTGCTGCTTTCCTCTCTATTTTCTACTTCTTCTGAGACTGGGATTCAAAGTGCAGGCACACCAGACATGTAAATGTTGTTGCAATTATGCCTTTGATTACTTTTCCTCATTCTTTCCTATTCATTTCTCAGTTAAAGTAGCACTGAATGCTGAGCCGCCATCCCATAGAACTGTCCACTAACATTAAGAGCTATTCTGAAGGTTACTGAATAATTGAATTTCCATCATCAGTGTGTATATGTAGGAGAACTGGCTTTTCCCCAGAGAGCATTCATTTGCATTTATTAATACTCAGTTTTGCCTCCTGTTTTTAGCTCCTGATCTCCCAGTAGTTTACACTCCTATAAACAGGATTCCAACAAGATAGACAGCAGTAACACCCTGAATACCAGATGAGCAAAAGTTCAAGAAATTCAGCTGGAACAGGCTAACCTGGAAGGATATGAATGGTTAAATGGAACACAAAGTTAAATACTGAGCCTCTAATTTAGGCTCCTCCGAGGAAGTGTAATGCCTGGTGAGCTGAGATGGGGAATGCCAGTGTGCGTTGCACTGATTTTACCCATATGTTTGGCAGAAAGCTGCTCTTTGAGGTATTTGGAAATCAGAAGCATTTTGCATCCTTGATAAAAATGTGGGCTGTGGTTCATTATGTTCATGGTTTAGTTCTAATTTCTTTTTAGCTAGGCCATAACTTATGGGGGAAAGACTTTGGTAATCGGTTATATAGAGGCTGATTTTCTAGTAGCACTATCATCATGCAAAACCAATTGAGTACAATCTACCATTGTCCTTTTTGTGTCATGAGAATACTTCTGACACTCACAGTTTTAGAGTCTGTTGTATATTTAGACCTATTTCCAAAGGTCTTTCTCGTATGGAGTCACCTTCCTTAGCCTAATGCTTAGCAAGTGCTTAAACTATTTGATTACTCAAAATCAGTCTTAGTGGATTTTCTTTCTGCTGTTTTCAGACAGCTTTGTGTACATCTTGTTAGAACACAGCCACTTCAAATCAGTTCTGAAGTACCAGAAGTCTGACAAGGAATTCAACTTCCAGCTGCTTCCAGCTAACAGCTCCTGTCCGGAGGCCTTCCACTCCCTTCTGTGCATTTGCAGACTGAATATAACGAACCAGAAGACAAATCTGATCTTCAAGAAAAGAATTCGGTGTAAAAACAGGGCAATGTTTTATTGTTTCTGTCTGCAGAGAGCAAGAAACACCAGCGCTGAGTGGTACAATGCTTCCTGGGTGGGTTTTGTTGCACAAACCAGGGTGAATGTGTTTGCACAGCTTGTAGGGCTGCAAGGCTTAGGTGTCATGGTGAGTCTCTGGACCATAAAGAGGAAACAATTCCAAGCCAGAAGGAAAGGTCAGTTGTTGGGAACATGCTGCCTCTTTCTGTGTTAGTGGTTCAAACCTTGGGCTGCAAATCTGTGTTTCTTGTTAGACTGAAAACACATATAAAGACAAGAACAAAAAACTTCTCAGCTACCTGACAGGGGAGCTGTCATCAGTGCAAACTGCTGGTAGTAGAGGTAAACCAGACAGCTTGTATGTGGCTTTAACCACTGTA
>JBCJKH010001639.1:0-28230 GCA_039877255.1 Loriculus beryllinus
TCATGCTCCTTTTGATGCAGCCCAGGATACAGTTGGCTTTCTGGGCTGCAAGCGCACACTGCCAGGCCTTCACCCTCAACCAATGAAAACCCCAAAACATCATCATAGCGCACGGTTGGCACAAAAGGGACTTAAATCTGTTGTGCGTCAGATACATTGAAAAGTTATGAACAGAGATGATATTGAAAAGATTAAAAAGCTGCAAGCTTTCTGCCAATGACACATTGCAGGGATTGCATAGATTAGATGTCAGAGATGCAAAACCATCTCTGAATAATAGTTGTGGATGTAAAAGGTTTCTTCTGACCATGGTGCCTGATGGAGTGGCACACTTCAGTCTCCCTTGTTTTTAAGTAACATCTTTAAAGTTGTGGGGGACAAGACATCAAAGCAGATAAAGCAGGCCTGGGAGCATCAAGCAGAGGTGAATTGTGGTAGTCTGCTCAACATGCAAGTTGTTTTACAGACCTTTAGTTTTGATTTTTAAGTGTCTTCAGCACTCATGTAGGACCAACAGACCTTTACTCTACATCCCTGAAAACCCAAAGCAGCTTCATCATACAGAGATGATGGAGTTCTGTCTTGTGTAAAACCATTCTGTAAGCATGAAACTGGGGATCTGTCCTTTCCCAAGGGATCTCCTATAAATAGACAAATGTGATGTGCACAGCACATCAGAAGTCAGAATGAGTTTTGATGAGAAGAGTCTTGTAGGATTTTTGGTTTTCTTTTCCTCACTTTGTGAGGTGCACAACTTTCCTGAATATTAATGCAAAAGTCATCAGGAATCGTCCCTGCTCAACTCAGCAGAAACTGCTATAATTTGAGGGGAGGGACATTTAATCAGAGATGTTCCACTGAGAAAGGACAAAATTAATATTCAGCTAAGCATGTTGGAACAGTTTCCTAACAAATAATGAGAAACTTGCATTTAGTAATTTTTCATTTAAACTCTAAGCACAAAGAAAATGATTCTAAGGAGGAATAAATTGATGACAAACAAACAAAACCCAAAACAAAAACTCAAACCAAAATACCAAGAGAAAAGTGGGTGGAAAAGGTAAGCATGTGAAAGAGCCTGATATAATTTCCCTAGCTGTTTTAATTTAGATCTATATATAACCTAATTATGTACATATATACATATATATATGGATTGAAAGAAGACAAAACAGAAATTCAAATCTCTTCATGCTCAAATAGAAAGTTACAAAAGGAAGGACAAGTAAGCATTTCTGGCCCTGAGGTCCACACACAGCTTCTGATTCACACAGGCTGCATAACTTATAGGACCTATTTTTGATGGATTGCTGACTTTACAAATCCAACTCATGTCATGCATCTCTCACTATCACCAAGTACCAATGACATTTATTTTGCAGCAGTCCTTGTGCTGGCAAAGCACAGCAACGACACCTTGGACCAGGCCTTAGTGCCATTCTACTATGACACTTTTCCCCCTTTCTGTCTAAGAGTCCAGTAAAACAGTACTCTTCATACTCTGAGATTATTCCTCTTTTGTAGCTCCTGGGAAGCCAATGGTACCCAACAAGATGGGTGGTTCAAATCATGTACCCACCCTTGTGTGTGTGCTTATGTTGGCTGAAGGAGTGGATGCCCAATGAGAAGTATCTCAGTATGAACCCATTCTAGCTGAGATAGAATGGAAAGCAAAGAGTTTGTGCATGAACTATAGAGAAGGTAAGCTCCAGTAACTCTGCCCTGCACTTCTGCCATCAGGAGCACTAAGGAGAAGGATGAGGAGACCTCTTGTGGAAAGGGACTTTGAAGCCTGGTCACAATATTGTCATTGCTGTAACAAAAAACAGTCACAAGAAGAGAGGAGAAGATAGCAATAACAGAAGGAATCTCAGGAAGATGCAGAAGCTTCCTGGTTTCCTCACGTGAGGTTGATCTACAGATATATAGAATGAGTGATCACGTGTATACAAAAGACAAACTGTGGTTAACACACCTGAGTTTCTGGCACACTGATTTACCAGTGTATGTCAGCATCTTATTCCACTGGAAAGCTCAGATGTAGACAACACTTCATAACATACACATTGCAGAAGGTCTATCTGACCTAATGAAGATGTTTATAGCATTAGCATTAACAAACAAACAAATCACCCCAGACACCTTTGTCAGCATAGGCAATGATGGGTACCAGACAGTGAATCTTCTAATGCAGATGCTGGTATTTAGTCAGATAAATCACCCCTTTACCTCCACCAGCCACATTGATGAGACCTGTGTCAGCATAGGGACCCCATAACAGCTTCTCAAATGGAAGCTGTCATATCTCAAATGAAGATATGTGTGTAATGGACACCTGAAGTTACATAAAAGGAATCCCAGCCCTCCTGCTTTTTATGTGCATCCCAAGACAACTCACCCTTTCGCCATCCAGAAGCAAGTGCACTCTGAAGGTCATCGATTCATTAAGAACGATCTCTTCATTTCTGTACAAAATCTGAAATATTCTGCTGTAAACGGTGTTTTCATGTACGCAGGCTGAGCAAAGGCTGGAATCACCTGCACAAAACAGAGATAGACTCCTGGTGGGATCTTTGCAGGGAGTTTATTTTTATTCCCATGTTTTCACTTCAGGATTATCTAGGCCAATTGTGCTAGTACTTGTAATTAAACACTTGCATTCTCAATAATTAATAGTAATGGAACGGATTGTAATTGTGGGTTGCAGTTTCACAAACTTGGTACTTAAATAAAATAAAAAAATAAATAAAATACATGTTAAACTATAGGCAGGCTGGATTTCACAATGAGAATAGCTGACCCTGTGACAGCACTTACCCTATTAACTTCATTTCTAATGAAATCTAAAGCATTAAATGTTTTCTACCATTGAGGACTGTGGGTGTTCATTTGTGAAATTTCATCTTTTAATTGTAGTGAGGGGGGTTTTCTTCATGTCTCTGGTGCTCCCAGAAGTTACTATGTAGGAGGGAGGACAATAGGCAATAGCAGTTATTGAATGTAGAGCCTGGCAGTGCAGAGGCATCTTCAGTTAAAATGGAAAAAGGAAACAGAAAAAGGAAAAAGTAGCTGTTTTTTCAAGACAGCAAAATTCCTGTGTAATCCCTCAGGCCCTTCACCTATGTGAGAGCTGGCAATTTGGTCCATACAATTGGGATTAGTTTTAGGAACTCAAGAACCAGACTCCTAAGCTTCTTCACAGTGAATTCAAACAGCCAACAGCTTTATCTGTGTGATGCATCATGCATCATCACATCACAAATAAACTTCATATGAGCTCAGGTAAGATTTCTCCTTCCTAACATTCAGGTCCCTCCAAAGTATATGTTTTATTTTGGTTACAATGGAGCCTATAGAACTTAAGACATCATTCATTTGGCAAAATGCTTTAGATTGAGGCAATTTTTTTCCTTTAAGTCCAGTGCTTCTTAAGTAATTACCCTTTGGGTGACAGGAAAGCAGTGTGACTTGCTTAGCTGTACAAACCCACACTGGAGGCAACGACATTTACTACAGTGAACTACTTCCAGAGGAGCCTGGAAGGAATTTCACAACATTAGTCAAGATGTCTATGTGACTATTTAATGAACTACTGGGCACCACAGTTAGGCACTTTCAAGTTGTGTCTTTGCCGTTAACCAGAATCCCCTGCTAAATCTGCTTCCATAGGCCCTGAGCAACAATTTCTGGCAAAATGTACTCGGCTAGTTTTATTCCTTTCCAGCATTCAGTGCGGTAGGAACCTAAGCTTTTGAAATATAGTCCTTTAGCAAATGGCATTCTGGAACATTCCTAACAAGGAGTGCTAAAAAATGGTGTACCAGTATCAGTCCTTCAAAAGGAGACAGGTCTGTGATCACCATCAGGAAGCCAGAAGGCACTTTTACAAATAACAGTTTTTCAGAAGGTACTTCTGGGAATTTGAGTCTTGAAGAATTCTTTTGAGTCCATGAGCTGTGGTAAGATAAATGTCTAGGTCAGAAAGTCTTAGGGACTGACTGTCAAAGAATTTCGAATCAGGACAGGTCTATTCTGCTGCCACAAGACTACTGCTTCGCTTTACTGTGCAGAAATCATAGACTCATAGAATCAACTAGGTTGGAAAAGACCTTAAATATCACCAAGTCAAACCATTACCCCAGCACTGCCAAGTCCACCATTAGACCATGTCATTAAGGGTTTCATCTACATGGTTTGTGAACACTTCCAGGGACAGTGATTCCATCACTGCCCTGGGCAGCCTGCTCCTGAGCACGCTCTCAGTGAAGAGATCTTTCCTAATATCCAATCTAAACCTCCCTTGGCACAGCTTGAGGCCATTTCCTCTTGTCTTACCACTCAGAAGTCAGTGAGTCAAAACTGACAGACGAGTAAAGATTTCCCAAGGTAAAGTTTGGTTAGGGAAAATAAATTACATATGTAAGAGAAGAGTAAGGACTTAAAAGAAAAAGAGAACTGAAGGCCCTTGTAGACAAATGAATGGATTTTGTCATTACAATGATTAGTTTTTGTGGTGCCAGTTTGCTGGAACAGGAATGGTACAGACAAAGAGATGTATCTTCTCAGAAAAAAGAAAAAATCATATGGAGCAGGAGGAAAGGTTGATTAAATACCAATAAATCCACTAAGACCTGAGCTAACTAATTAGCAGGACCATAGTACTGTCATCCAGATTACACTCAAGTCATTTTGTTATTGCTGACTTTTACCAAGGACACCCAGGAACAGCCTAGAGTGTTTCATCCTCCTTTTGTCTCCCCATCACATATCTTGCAAAATAGTCATGCATAAGTCCAGGCAGCCTAGATAAATGCACACTTATTTCCTTGTGTTACACCAGCTAGGCTCGAATGTTTCAGCCTGATTAGCTCTTCTAAAGCATGCAGTTGTATTTATTTTAATTTAAACCTCATCATATTAGAGACCCTGCAAAAATCGTATTAGAAGCATAACATATTCTTATGCCTAGCTGGAAGACAAAGGAAGCTTTGTGTAATTTGATTTAGATATTGATATACTGGTATTCTTCTAGGACGGAAAGTTTAATGTCATTTTCTTTTCAAGCACACTCCTGCACAGACCACTTCTTCTAGTGGGTAATTGCCTTAGGAGTTAGATTTGCAAGGTGACATAGAGCCCTCTTTTTTGCGCAGAAAGTCAAAGACATGTTACAATGACCAGGGTTGTCTCAAACCAGTGCGAATGAATATGACAGTAAAGGGCAAAAAATTGCTGGTTTAAGGAGAGATCTAGCTTTGCAGAAATCTGGCAGAGAACTACAGCATCTCCTTAACCACAATCTGTTCCTGCCTATCTCAGATACCACAGCCTGCCTTTTTCTCTCTTAAGTATGACATAAGACTGTGAAAGGAGTTAGCTCACAGGCAGCAGGAATATGTCCTAGTAATGCTAATAGCGATGTAGGAATCCTGCATCTCAAAGCAAACAGCAAGGATAGGAATTCCACAGCTATTGCCTTTCAGGAAGTAGCACTCACTGATGTCTTATGTGCTTTAAGATATGGACAGGCACCAGGCTGTTCGACTGTACTCAACTTTCTTGCACTAACAAGAAGTGGTACCTGCACCAAACATACTCTTCCTCAGTTTACTCCATGAAAACATCATCTTCCCAGTAACTGTTACAAACTTCCCCTTGTTCCTGCCTTTTGACCCTCCTCAAACTCTCAGACTTGTCTGCTAAGGGACAGTGGCAATAAGGTTGGGATTTGACATGGCTGACATTGTTCAGAGAGGGTTGATGGCAGGAAACACAGCAGATATACCACATGTTCACTCAAGCACCTCTGTCCTCTAGCACAAAGCACAGGATGGTGTGAGAGAGAAGCTTGAAGCTATAGACATTCCCAAATCTCTCAGTAACAGAAGCAGCTCTGAGCTGTGCACAGCTCAGCAATCACATGCAGTTCAAGGAAGAGAGACATAATTTGTGGAAAGTGCTGGGAGCCCTCACTCCCTGGTGAGGGCTGGAGTTAGAACTATTGACCTGCATGTAGCTCTTTATTCCACACTTTCAAAGGCTTGTACTTTGGTGAACCCATCAAGGAAAGTCTAATTTTGTGGTAATAAGCTTTTGCTCACTCTATTTCTTTCTTAAGAGATTTACTTGTGACACTTGCAGTGTTCCTTAAGCTAGAAGGAATCTTATTTTCCTCTCTCCTCTTCCTAAGTGGCTATTCCTAAGGCCATTTACTCCTTATCTTCTTTTGGTTGAATAGGTCTTCAAATTATCTGAAAAGTGAAAGAGCTTTCAGGGCTGTAAGAGCCATCACAAGCATGAACAGGACAGTCCTGCCTCACAGCCATTCGTTTAAGAGAATGAGAAAAGCCTGTCGATGAGTCTCCTTCTATTCTTTCCACAAGAAATAAACTGCCATCGCAGGACCATCCCTATAGATCCTTTCACAGACTGTTGGGTAATGGCATTTTACAAAAAGAAGTGAAAAGAAGGCTCTTTGCAGTTATGTCCACTTTCATGCAAACTGTTTAGGCTACCTGTACAGATCAGTCAGTGTATCGTGTCCTCCTTCCCCACTATCTCTATACCCAATACACCAAGCTCTCCCAGCTACACTCTAAGCTACCTAATTTTCCAACCTGCAGGATGGACATTTCTAAATGTTACTGTCACACATCATAGAGAAATTATTCATCCCTTTAAAAAAATCAGAAAGAGGGTGTACAATGAAAGTTGGGGTAGGAAAAGAGAAAGTAGCAACCAATGGGTAAGAAAATCTGGTTTAAGACCTTCAAGAAAAAGCCCTGGAACCTGAAGAACACCACCAGAAACCGTATGTCCTACAGAGACACGTGACATCTGGTCAAACTCACTTAGCCATAGCTTTGCTGTTGGTAGTAGGTATAACTAGATAAAGTTGGTAACAGAATCAACTTCAGTTGACAAATGAGCTACTCTGTTTGCGCTTTGAATGGGTGTGATATGCCAAAATTACTTACCCTCCTACTTAAAGGACCCACTGGTACATCAATTGAAGCTATTGCTTGGCCAGGCTCTCAGCATTCCTCAGCTATTGAAAAGCTTTGGCAGGCACCTAAGTTTTCCTGATTTTCATTCATTTTCAAAAGAATTAGTGTTATTCTTCCCAGCAGCACACTCACACCACTTCTGTTCGTGTGAAGAGAGGAAGACATTTGTAGGGAAAAGTAAAATAAGATGTTGATAATATTCTGCAGGTCAGAATTGTTTCATCAACCTTTCTAAGATCCTAATACACACACCAGATAGATTAGTACTCCTTCTCCCAAACTCCATTGGCCAGTTATCCCAATTGTCCTCTCTAGATGTTCCACTTTCTTCATGTTTCGACTCTGAACTTTTATAGCATCCTTCCTCTGCTTTCACTGTGCCTAAATTTTCTCCCTTCCTCCCTTTACATTTCCTTTACTTGAACCATCTCTCACTACCTTTTCTTTTCTTAACCTCTACGAAAACTTTCTGAGAAGCTTCATAGCTGTTTTCTGTTAACATCATTTCTATAGAGCAAACAAACAGCAAACTCCTTTTGGCAGAATCAACTGATGCTGATACACGCATATCCCAGTGTCTGACTCCTGTCAGAGAGACCTTGACATAACAACATCTTGGCATAGCTGAGACTTGATGATGAATGATTTCCCCAGAGCCACCTAAGTCATATGAACCCTTCTTGTTCTCAAAGCAATAGGATTGGCTGCTTTTTTATGGCCTATGCAATCTGTTTGACACACAAGTGATTAGCATGATCCCATCTCAACAGCTAGATTCATTCCATGACTGCATTTTAGATTGTTTCCTCTTGATGTTTATAGATGCCAAAAGAAACTAAAATAAATGTTAACTAACAAACCTTTTCAAGGATTGTGGGAGTCCCATTCTGAGACCCAGATTTTCCCAAGAACATTGGTATGATCTGACCTTTGAGAAATGCTGGAGGTTTGTTTCTATTTTTTTTTCTAGGGCTTTAAAAAGCATAAATGCCTAATCACACAGCCCCAGAACTCTTGCATGAGGTAATGTTCCTATGATAGAAGGGTGCCTCCAAAACTATGAGTGAAAGGCAGAGAGTGCTTTCAAAGCAGCACTATGGTTTAGAGAGTTTTTGAAGAAAAAACAAGTTAAAAAGAAAGAGATGCTCAGACGTAGCACTACAGAAGCCATGAAGAACGAGCATGAACACTATTACTTTACCTTGCACTACTTTTTAATTCTGCTTCCAACAGATACCAGAAGCATGAAGGGGATTAGGTGCTTGGTTTGTTTCAAAACTGAGTACCTTGTAAGAATAACTTTAAATGATGTTATTTTTCCTTACACAACAAGAAGCCTAAATGAAACATGAAAAGCTGTGTTATCCATCTGGCTAAAACTACCAAGTTTTCTATTCAAATTTTTTCTCAAACTTGCAGGACTTGACTAAAACTTTGCTGATAATTACAGTGGAAAACTTCACACCTATACCTCTTTGCTACCTCTGCTTTTAGTATATTTCAACATCTGGGCCTGACAGATAGGATTTACCCTACCTTTGTCCTCCATTCAATAGCCCAGAGAAGTAAGATTGATAATTACTACTTTTTCATATAAGAAAGGAAGAAAGTATGACAACTCAGTCCTGACACTTTGCTGCTGAAGAGATTGCATCATTTTCTATCCCCCATGCAAGGCAGAGAACAAAGAAAGTAACACATTTTTTATTCTAAATGTGAAATTACAACTCCAGGGAATATGCCCTTTTAGAAAGATGACTGCAGGTTTGCATCCTGCTTTCTCCAGAATTATCCCTCTATGGTTAATTGAGCATTGCCTGAGAAGTCTAAAATGAATAGGGAGTGATTACACAGTCAGGGAAAAATTCACATGGAAAACAGATCTAACTTCGGATCTAGTCACTTTAATGCCTTCACGACTATAGCACTGGAAACAAGATAATTACTCAATTTCTCCAAGTTCCTGACTCTCTCCTGCTGACTGAGAAAAGCAGCACTATTATGCTATTGTTCAGATAAATGGAAAAGCAAGTTTCTGTTAAATTTGCTTTAATGAAAGTGATGCTCTTCAATAATGTAGGGAAATCAAGATACTGCAGTTGTAAACAAAGCTTCACTGTAAATATTTCTTTATGAATAACAGTACACACTTAAGCGTTTGTGTTTCAGATTAATTCAGAGCCACCAGAAGCATATCACAGCTTCTGTACTTGGGTTCCCACACATGAGAATCTCAGACATGAGATACCTTTAAACATAGATGGGTTCATTATCCCAGGTCACTTGCTCACAGACAGATGAAGGGCATTTCAATGCACTCAGTTGAGAAAGAGCTGTGAGCATTTTAAAACCTCCCTACCCACAAACCTTATGTTACTGCCCACTCAGACATGTTGTGTCAGTGGTTCATGTGATCTTTCCTAAGCTGCTTCAGTGGAAAGTCAACTGTTGGTAAATGACAGCAGAAGGCAATTTAAACTGAGCTAGATGTCCTTGCCCTGAAACGAATTGGAAACAATTGCACAGCCTGTTAACAGAGGTGAACAGCGAGGGTGATAATAAATGGGTATTAAATAAACAGTATAATTGCCTTTGGATAATAAACAGTATTATTGCTTTTGAAATCTCAGTCAGGACTAGCTGTAGCCCACCTACCTCTAATGTGAGTGATCTCTACAGCACATATCATCTGGGCTGGTACTGTCAGAAGCATAATCCAAATCTATCTAATGGATAACTAGCTCCCTCACCCATCCAGATATACACTTTGCTCTGTCATATCTTGGTCTTCAGCATCTGAAATTCCCACTAGCTCATAAGAAGAGTTGGTTGTTGGTTCACAGACCCTACAAAACAGGTATGAACTTTCTAATTTTAAAGTTTTCTTGTCATCTAATTTCTTCTACTATCACCAAAATTCTTAAATACTTGCAGGCCGTGCATATTTTGCTATTTGTTAGAGAACATTAAGAAATGTGGGCATTCCTTGAATGAATAGTATGCTATCTTGCTAGAACCTAAGAACCGTACAGCAAAATATAACCAAAGGAGACCAGAAAATCTTTTGCAAATAGCTGTGTTTATCTAACTTGCTTTTTTTCCTTTACCATCTGTTTGAGCCATATGCCTTCTTAAATAAGAGTTAATTATAGGCCTCTACCACAACTAATCAAATAGTGGTAACTGTTGCAAACTTCAGCTGGAAATTTCATTTCTTCCCTATAAAAATTCCACCCCAACCCAGACACTGAGGTAGTGGTCACCTTTCCTGGTTTTCTGGACTTAGGTACCCAGCAGTTGCAGTTGATGCACATGTCTGCATAGGAATAAATCATAACAAGCTGGCGAAATATTAAGCCAAAGTACAGTTCCCAGCAAGTATATTAGAAGGGGTGACTTCAGAACAGACAGTGACTGCAGCTAATGGATAACCACTGACATGGTGTTTTGGGGTTTCCTTCACTGCCCCTGTGCTGTTGTACTGAGGGAAAGGGAGAAAAGAAACAATGCTGACATAAAATTATCTGGCTTTTAGCATTGAAGAACTGGAGCAAAGATTCCTTCAATACTATAATTAATGAACTCAAAAAATACAAGACTGCACTTTCATGTACAATGGGCATTTGTACAGATGTCCATTTATATAAATGTCAATTTACACTATTCAGGCAAATGTTTTATAAGTGCCTCCAGTGTCAATGTCACTCTGCATTGCTGTGCAATGTGAAAGGACTGAAGGATAAAAATTATTGCAGTCCTAAATATGGCAAGTCAAGAGCTGAAGTGCCTTTTAAAAGCCCTAAACCCTAAATAGCAATTTCAACATCACAAGACTGTGGCAATTCCAGACTGTCATGCTGACCTCCCAGGAGGTTTAGAACTGTTCTGGTAGAAATTAGGATTAAAAATTAAAAAAATAAAAAAGAAAGAAAAATTAAAAAGAAAATTAATATTATTTTAGTTAATTCATTCCAGCTTTCAGACAGAAAGTTATTTCTCATTATAACCACAACAAACTCTTTGTGCAAAGGAGTAACACACATAGAAGAAAAAGAACATTCCGGGATTTCATTTCAGCTATTCTTTTCCTCTGGCTACTAATGGGAAGGTTTCCTTTCACATTTCTTGCTATTTGTCACATGACTTGACAGCTGGAACACCACAAATAATTACAGATTCAGCTATGTAAGAGTTGAAATACATATATATATGTGAATATATGTACTTTACAGACACTCCAAGCATGAATATAACATAAGGACACATCTATTATTCCCCTGGTGCCATACAGCATATCTGGCATCATCTCATCAATACAACAGCAACTGAATCAGAAAGGTCCTGATCTAAAATCACAGAATTTAAGTCAAACAGGAATGTAAAGATTTCCCAGACAGAGCTGTAATACTTTCAAGTCCTCTGATCAATGGTATGGATTTGGAACTAAATGCTCTCCTAATGTACTGTTGCAATGCCTGCTGAGTTCAAGAAGTTGACGGATGAAAGTTGTACATTTATCAAACTTCTATCTTCAACAGTGTGGCCAGTTCCACTTTACTCAGAGGGTAAAATACTGTGAATTAAATATGTAAAACATTTTGTGACAATCTAATAAAAAATCTGACAATAAATCTATTTTTTCAGATGTATGAGGCAGTCCCTACAATCTGAGTATTCAGACTGAAGGACCTCAGACTTCCACTGGAAAAAACTTCCATTGATGATTAATGTTTCTGACAAGCCAGGCAAGTTATCTAGGTTTTTAAATACAAGTTTCTGAACCCTGGTCTGAATCACAGAAGTAAATGCACAAAAAAGTCTTCAAGATCCTATAGTTTTTTTCCTCTTTGTGTAGAATACCAGTCAGGTCTTTAATATCCTTTCTATGACTGGTGTTCAGAATTAAGTTACATACAAAAGAACGGATTCCTGTTGCTGCTGCAGTTGAGGATCTTTCATTCTACAAGCTGCAGGTTCAGTTTATAGTGTGATGTTCAAGGCAGGTTTGTCATATCCTCATTCACAAGGTGATCCCTCCACATTATGTTCAATATTCATGTTCAAGTGGATCAAATCCATCCTCGTTCAGGAGACGCCTGATCCTAGTGCCCAGATGGTCTGTGATTCTGATCACTATATGTGGTATTTGTATATATGGGACAAAGAGTAGAAACATATATACCTCCTTATCTGCCCATAAAATAGATGGAATAGATGGAAACTCACTGAGTTTCCAGGACAAGATAATCAGCTATAAATCAGATGTTCTTCTTTTGACTCCAATTCTTTCTACAAATTACTATGTAATCTTTGTTCTGGAGATATTTTACATGTACAGCACTAGTTTCTCAAGGCACACAAATACAAGCCTGCCTCCAGAAAGACAGTCAACATGATGAAGATTGGCAGAATAAGAACACAGGTAAGTTATGTCAAGGCCTCATATTTTCAACATAATGTTATCACAACCCTTGAAGCAAGAGGTGGCACTTAGGTATTCAAGTGAATTAAAGAGGCTGAAGGAATAAAAACAATCACCCAACTACTAACACACATGGACACAAAAGTAAATTGCAGTTTCATTTGCTGAAATAGTTTTTGTTAAATAATAAAAACAATATTGCTATAAAGTAGCTTCTGACTAAGCAAACCACATTGTTATTCGAAAAGAACTGTTTCCATATAAGCCATAAACTGAATTGAAATTCAATATATTCTTCTGTATCTTTCGTTCTTTAAAACATTCTTTTGAGCAGATAATTTAAAACTTCCCATCCAGCTGAGAAGCGAGATTGCTCCTTTCCTAGGCCAGCCAGCTCTTGTCTGATTAGTGATTTAGTTGCTGAACTGTCTGCAGAGCTCAGCACAAAATGGGATAGAATTACTTTTTCTTATTCAGTTGCTTTTCTGATTAGATTCAATCAACTTCTGCCACTGCATTGGGTTGGTTTTTTTTTTTTTTGAGTTATCTTTTGTTTCTTTTTTTTTTTTTTTTGCTTTTTAATTATGCACATTATCTCAGTTGAAATCCTGTAGCTTCGTCTGGATCACACATACGCATAAATCAGCAAGAGACTGATCATGCTTTGTCAATGTATGTCAGGCACACAAGCCATTTGGCTTTCTGTCTGGGATTTCATTAAACTCCATTAATGTTCTTTCTGTCTGCGATGTGCCAAGAGTATCATTAGCTGTTCTCTTTCTTCAGGCTGTTTTCTGGTAAGGCAATTCATCGCCTTCAGTCTGAGGTAAGGGTCATTCGAGAAAAGGTTTTGTTATCACTTTCTGTACAGTCTGTCTTTTTATTTGGCATAAACTTTGCTTACATATCATGATCCTGAATTAAGCTCTTAAATGGACTAAACAATATAAGCCAGAGTCCTGAATCTAATCCTCCTAACCTTACTCAACAAAACCCATCTAAGACTTTGAAACTTAAATTGACCACATTCCATCAAAAAAATCTCATATGAACTCCCTTATATTCAAAAATTTAAATGCCTTTGCCTCTCCAATACAAATAAAGGTGTCAAAAAAGTTTTACTATTAGCACAAACTAGAAAGTAAACTTACAAAAGTCATGGTAGATAATGCTGAAAATCAATGGCAAAGTTGGGAATGAGCTCACATATAGTGTGATGAAAATCATGTATTTAATGCCAAGCAGACATACACGCTACTGTTGTATTACACATCACATTGTAGGGATAAGTGGCTACATGTCCTGGTTTTGGCTGGGATAGTTAATTTTCTTCCTAGTAGCTGGTTTTAGCTTTAGTCTGAGAACAATGCTGATAACACACCAATGTTTAAGTTGTTGATCAGGAGCATTTACCCCGATCAAGGACTTTTCAGCCTCTCCTGCTCTGTCAGTGAGGAGGGGTTCAAGAATGTGGGAAGGCTAATTTCAATTATTAAACTGCTCTTATCTCAAACCATGAGTTTTACTTTGTTTTGGGGTTTTATTTTGTTTTTAAGATAAATTGTGCATATAATTTGCTAGACATATTTTGTTTAGTGACAATCATACTCACAAGTTTTTCCAAAGATTTAATAAAAAATTTTCTCTTTTTCTTCATCTTCTAAAATTATCCATCAATATCACTTATAATTTTGGAAGTAAGAACCCCAAGTGAGATCACGATGACAACTACACCTCCCTGACATAAGCTGACAATATTCACGACACCTGATTTGCACAAGTTTGAATTGTAATACATGGTGTTGTTTCCTGGAGGTGTTATAACTTATTATAGGCCTGTGTTGCAGCTGCTTACGTCTCCCTTCCTAGCTCTTAAACTCTTTCCCAAAGAATAAAAAAGGAATAATATATATTCAAGTGACATAAATTTGGAAACAACCCATCATTTCCACTGCTATATTCCAGGGATGGGCTGCCCCATCCTTGGGAGTACTCAAGATCAGGTCGGGTGGGGCTTTGAGCAACCTGATCTAGTGGAAGGTGCTCACATCCGTCGCAGGAGGGTTGGAACTGAATGATCTTTAAAGTCCTTTCCAACCCAAACCATTCTGTGATTCTATGATTTGAATTAAAAGAAGGATCATGCAAACACACTCTTCCTCTAGTCTTTGTTGGTAAGGATGTCTGAGAGAACACGTTAGAGATCCCAACTAACAAACATTGCACTAATCAGAGAAGTGCCTACAAAGAATGCAGGAAGACTCATAGCTAGTAGAAACAAAGTCCCTTTCCTTTTCAATACTTTCATAAATGCTGAAAACTAAGGAGATGTTATTTTCCATTATCCAGGAAATAGTGATTTAGGTTAAGATTGTTCTACAGATATTAAGAAGGAGAAAGAAATTACAATGCATTTTGCATAAGGCTTTTTCACAGCCCATGTCCTTGTAAGGATGACTATTCTTGAAAATGAGAGCTATAGGAAATCATGTAAAAGCCTGTGGATATGAATCATGGGGAAAAGACCAAGTATTAGCTTGTTCTTATCTAAAATTAATAGAGGGAATTTAAAGACTTGATGGAAACTTTTCATACAGGCAGAAACAATGAAAAACTGGGGAAACTGGAAAACATCCAAAATATACTTAGCAAGAACTTTTAGCATAAATGGTAGAAAACCATCATAAATTATAAGGAGAATAAAAAAGAAAAGAAAAAAGAAGAAAAGGAAAGTAAGAAAAGTAGATTATAGTTTTTATCATGACTAAATGATTGCAATACATCACATCAACATGATCATTATCACACTGATGACATCAATCAATCTGTGTGGTGCAGTCCACAGCCTGGTGGCAAGGTATGTCATCCAGAGGGACCTTGACAGGCTTGAGAGGTGGCCCATGTGAACCTCAGGAAGTTCAACAAAACAAAGTGCAAGGTCCTGAACATGGGTTGGGCAATCCCAAACACAAATGCAGACTGGCCAGACACTGGATTGAAAGCAGCCCTGAAGAGAAGGATTTGGGAGTGTTGGTTGATGAGAAACTCAACATGACCAAGCAGTGTGCGCTTGCGTCCAGAAATTAACTGTGTCTTGGGCTGCATCAAAAGAAGTGTGACCAGCAGGTCAAGCAAGGTGATTCTGCCTCTTCACTCAACTCTTGAGACCTTACCTGCAGTGCTGTGTCCAGCTCTTGAAGCCCAAACATAAGAAGGACATGGACCTGTTGGAACAAGTCCAGAGGAGGTCACGAGGATGATCTGGGGTTTGGAGCACTTCCCATATGAAGACAGGCTGAGAGAGTTGGGATTGTTCAGCCTGGAGAACAGAAGGTTCTGAAGAGACCTTAGAGCAGCTTCCAATGCCTAAAGGAGCCAACAAGAAATCTGGAGAAAGACTTTTTACAAGAGCCTGCAGGGACAGGGCAAGGGGGAAGGGCTTTAAGCTGACAGTGGGGAGGTTCAGATTAGATATTACGGAGAAGTTTATTACAGTGAGAGTAATGAGGCCCTGGCACAAGGTGCCCAAAGAAGCTGCGAATGCTCCAATCCTGGCAGTGTTCAAGGCCAGGTTAGACTGGGCTTGGAGCAACTTGGTCTAGTGGAAGGTGACCCTGCTTCTGGCAGGGGGTTGGAACTGGATGATTAAGGTCCCTTCCAACAGAAATCATTCTAAGATTCTATGACTATTGCATACCAAAAGCCTTGTGTGAGCTGTTCAAACTTTCCTGGTTTATGGGGAAATATGTGGAATGTTGTACCAGACATTTAGTTGATTTCTTAATGTTCCACAGCAGATTATTTTCTTGAGGGATTCGTATGCAACCCACCAGTTAATTTTGCTTTTTACATCCCTATTGAGATATCTGGATCTTTCCATGCACCTTGTGAACTCTTAACGAATTCAAAAGTATCTGGTGTCAGAAAGTTTAAAAGGCTCATTGTTTTGAAATAATTCCCTTTGATGATGCTTAAGCTCTTGGTATTTCAGTGTCTTGGATACTCCTTCATTCTATTTCTGTCTAAAAGGTTGAATTCAGAGGTCACATTTAGAATGGCTGAAGAAGCTTTGCTAGAGATACTCAGACCTGCAGAGTTTATCCATAGAGCATGACAAGCATTTCTATTTTCCAGGACTCATAGACTTTCTGGACAAGCATTTTAGAAACTGCAACTGATATTTAGTAGTTTTCTATCATGCTGCTTTTCTTTTGTAAGTGTTTTTATTTTCTGCTCTGCACTGAAGCCAAGTACTTTTTCCTTGCAATGTCTACTACATGTCTAGCTTATATTTTAATCCACACTTCTATCTGGACAGCTAGCCTTGAATAAATAAACAGCAGCTGAAGATTAGCATGCCAGCTAAGAGCCATAGATGAAAAGTTTTGCAGATAGCTCTTCAAAAATTTCCATTACATTGTCTCTCTGCCCTTTTGTGAACCATCTTGTAATCATGGTCAGAGCTGAAATAATCTTAGTTTTGGAAAGTGACACTAGGAGTTATTGTGAAACCTCTTAACAAAATAAGCTTGAAGTAGAAGACATGCACAGTCAGACAGATGTTTAACCAATGTTTTGTAAAGATTTCATGCTCCTTCCTTATTTACTACCAAAAAAAAAGGAAAAAAAACCAAAAAAACCCTAAACAAACCAAAGTTATAAGGATAAAATAAATCCATGGCACAAATGCTAATCCTATTCCAATGACCTCAGCACAGAACTTGAAAATAGACGCTCCTGTTCCCACTTTATCAGACACCTGGTTTATGGTATTAAGTAAATTACATGTGACTGGATTAAAATCCTGACTCCACTATTTCTAAAACTGCATCATTAATACATACCTCCTCACTCAATACTCTTCTATACTGAAATCTGGGCAAGCACAAAATATTCTGGTTCTCTGAAATATTATGCAGGCAGCAGACCTTTTTTGAGCCAGACATGGTTACTGGAAGCTCTGGATAACCAAGTGATCAGTTCACTAAACTGGCACCAAAATAATAATAATAAATAATAATAATAAATAATAATAATAAAACCAACAATAATAATAGACTCTGCTTTTCTTTACAAAAGATATGCATTATTTCTGTGGTTTTATCCAGTTGCAGCCAAGGTTCTGCAGAGAATAAAGGCAAGAAGGGTCTTTGCTGGACTGAATCCTGCAGAAGCTGTCTGCATCAGCCAGAATCAGCGCTCAGTAACTGACTGAATCTTAATTTCTACAACAAAATGAATAATTTAAATCACACTAACATGAACTCATGGTGAAAGTTCCTTTAGTATCTTGTTGCTATTTTCATAATTTCTACATTTCTCTGGTTTAAATTACTCAGTCAACTAGTTTTCCTTCATACTTTTAAGAGAACTTTGGTGTCTTTTTTAGAATGTACTCTGCCAGGTAAAGAAATATAAGTATCTATTTCAAACAAAGTCCGTCTAAAGCTGTGCCAGCACTTCTGAAGAGAGCTCTTGTTGGAAGGGCAGAACTTTCATTTAGAATCATAGAATTATAGGTTATTTAGGGTTGGAAAGGACCTTAAGATCATCCAGTTCCAATCCCCCTGCCATGGACAGGAACACCTCACACTAAACCAGGTCACCCAAGGCTCTGTCCAACTCGGCCTTAAACACTTTCAGGGATGGAGCACTCACAACTTCCTTGGGCAACCCATTCCAGTGCCTCACCACCCTTAAAGAATTTCTTCCTTATATCCAACCTAAACTCCCCCTGTTTAAGTTCTTGGAAATCTCTCAAAAAGTAAAAATAGTGATTTTCAGCTCAAGTCTGAAGGCTTTAAGGAGTAATCCCTGCTGGAGTGGTTTGGTTTCTTTTCTGCTACAAACTATTAAAGTGGTTTTTAAGATTGACCTCTCCTAAACTGAGGATTGCTTTTACCTTCATGCTGCTCCCTTTCAGTGCTGTTTTGTATACTAAGGTCTACTTTGAACTCAGATTGTCACAAAACCTGCAACAAGAAGTCCCTGATCATTTTGTGGAAAAAAAAAGACACTTTGATCAAGTCATCCAGTCACATCTTTTATTCATCCTTCAGCTTTTCACTTGTTTAACTCAATCTTTGCTCTTTCAAATGAAGGATGCTGCTGCTGTCCCTTTGGCCTATGTTCAACTCTATTTAAAGAGTGATATCAAGATCAGGCTCCTTCAGTGTGAGGTTTGGGTTAGAAGAGAATAAGGTTTTCAGTGAACCCTATGACTAATTTCCATGAAAGCATTGCTCCTTCTTGAATTCCTTTAGGGAAATAGGATGGAATTTGATAATTACTTGCTTGTACAAAAGCACCACTAACATTTTGTTTATCCTTTCCCTAGTGATGGATCAGCCACTTGAATCAAGAAGTTAAGTGAATGCAAACTTCTTTGCAGGAATAGGTTGGCTACCTCAAGTGTCTGCATTCCCCTTATTCTCAGGGCTGCTAATAGACATAAAGGCTTTAAGAATAAGGAAGTGGTTTTATCCTATTTATTCATGATTATATTCTACATCACAGCTCACCTTATGGAGCACATATTTAGTCTATGGTGATCACACTGTATGAAACAGAAGTACCTCTCCCTGTACTACTGTGAGTGTGTACTCACCGTTTTGTTTCACTGTATCAGCATAGTCATCAGACTTTTGTTTGCAATCACTCTGCAAGCAACCTCACAGACACAGGCAAATGCTACATTCAGTTCAATTCACTTGTGCTTTCATTAATTGGCTGGCTAATGTGAAATGTATCCCATAAGACCACCCACATCCTGCAACTGAACGCTTTGTCAGGGAGCACACTTTGTTGAAGATGCTCATCACTAATGAGCCTCAGATTCCTTCCTTGCATAAGCAAATTTCCCATTCCACATAGCAATTATGTAAATGAAGGTAAAGTTCCTGATAACTTCCATTGATTCCTCTCAGCTCATGACTAAAAAAGGTGAAAAACATTAATAACTTTCAGTCTGGGAAAAAAGCTGGCTACCCGAATTTAAAATAGGGTTTTTTGAAAGACATTTTTACATGGGCTTTCCTCTTTACCCAAAAAAGACAACAGTAAATGGATGAAAACCCACCTCCAGATGATATTGTTCAAAGTTTACTTCATTGTGTTGTCACTCAGTTTCCTGTTGCAGTTAACTACTGCCAAAACCAGGCACTGTGCAATATAAACAGTGAGCAACATTCTAGATTACATCTATTTGATATGACATGAAAGCCTTCCAGTTGTTTGAATAACTTAGAGGCAGTCCATCATGTGAACATTTTTATGGCCTTCACCACACCCTCACAGTGAGTTCTTCACCTGCTTTATCCCTCACAGTGCTGACTGTAGATACTCTTCACCCATTTACAGTTGAGAATCTGAGGCAGAGCATGACTTGGGCTCTTCTCCTCAGGAGTATTCAATGTAAGCCAATATAAATTGGGTATTTGAGGGACTTTGAAGATCTGAATCTAAGTGTCTTGTCTAACAGTGGAGAAAAAGCCTGTTGGAGAGTAGGAAATTGCAGCCAGATCTCACAGTTCAGTGGCAGTCTAGACTCCTTGTTCTTTCTCTTCCTGATATTGTAGAAACTTTTGTTACTGGAATCAAAAGATGCAAAAATTTGCAGTTTAATCTGGTTTTACCAAAACCTGACATGTAATCCAGAAAAATAAAAATATATATATATATATCCCAAGCTTCCTATTATGATCCACAAATAAATGAAATTCATTATAGAAACAGAAATCTCTGCTTTTGCTTCCTGTGGCTAGCACTAGTATGAAGGCACATGGTAATTGCTTGGATCCTGTCAGAGGTCCTTTGTAGGCTTTTATAATCTAAATCTTGGGACTCTGAGCTCAGATGAGTGTAATTTCAGTCTAATTGTTTCTTTTAGCACAGAGATCGTTATTGTGTTACTTTTTCAAGAGATCTTTTTAATCTCACACAAATATAACAGCTACTTTATTAGTGGTCAAATGGTGTTTATAGAATCATAGAATGGTTTGGGTTAGAAAGAATCATCTTAAAGTCATTCAGTTCCAACCCCCTATCATGGGCAGGGACATCTCA
This sequence comes from Loriculus beryllinus, assembly GCA_039877255.1. NCBI lineage: Eukaryota > Metazoa > Chordata > Aves > Psittaciformes > Psittacidae > Loriculus > Loriculus beryllinus. The sequence goes on from JBCJKH010001639.1 coordinate 20,494, forward strand.
CATTAAACCATGTTACTCAAGTCTCTGTCCAAGCTCGCCTTGAATCCCTCCAAGGATGAAGCATTTACTTCTCCAGGCAACTTGTTCCTCACAGCAAAGAACTTCTTCCTTATATCTAACTTGAGCTTCCCCTGTTGAAGTTTGAACCTGTTACCCCTTGTCCTATCCCTACAGTCCCTGATAAAGAGTCCCTCTCCAGCATCCCTATAGGCCCCCCTCAGATGCTGGAAGGCTGCTATGAGGTCTCCACGCAGCCTTCTCTTCTCCGGGCTAAACAGTCCCAACTTTTTTAGCCTGTCTTCATATGAGAGGTGCTCCAGTCCCCTGATCATCCTCGTGGTTTCCTCTGGACTCGTTCCAACAGCTTCATATCCTTCTTATGTTGAGGACACCAGAACTGCACAGTGCTCCAAGTGAGGTCTCACCAGAGCAGAATAGAGGGACGGCGTTACCTCTTTCAACCTGCTGATCAGATTTCTTCTGATGCAGCCCACGACAATACTGTAGGTGTTATTGCACTATTTCCTACTACTTAAAAGGAAAAGAATTAAACCTTGATATTTCTGAGTAGGTCACATGGTGGAAACTCAAATTCTAACTTCCACATACTACTTAGAGTAGAGCCTACTGATGAGGCTTCCTAGATCCAAGTCAATCCAGTACTACCATCACTTGCAGCCACTAGCCCTGAATAAATCTTTCAGGACGGGATCTGTCATGTCTCATTTTAATCACAGAAAAGGCAAACAACTTATTTAAGTTGCTTTTTTTCTTATGACCAGTTAAGAGAAATCAAGACCTAGTAGCAGAAATAAAGCTTACAATGTAAAATTCATGTTTCAGATATGTGGAATTAAGTCCCTCTAGTGCTACGTATGAAGGAAACTTGTGCTATAATATTAGACTACTCAATGTGACTCTGAGACTACTCAGTCTATAATTAATATTAAGACCATGTGAGAAACTCCCTTTTCTCTTCCTGAGATAGTGAGTTGAAGTCCAATGCCAAGACCAGAATAGATGGAAAAGGTGATTCAGCCATATCAGGGGTAAAGGTAGAAACTGCAGACATATGCAAAACTCAAATCCAAAGCAAAGCGGTATGTGATATATGTTTATCTAAGTGGTTTTTAAAGATGAGAGCTATAGATGGATAGACGTAAACAGACAAATCCAGGAAATCATAGATGATATTAGTCATCATGTGTGGAAGTACTCTCAGTATAACATTAGGCTGCACTTGCATAAGGCCTTCACCTTCACAACAATGGCATTACTGTTCGGAAACATCATACTAGTCAGTGGAAAGAGAGGAGGTTTAGGGAGAGTTGCATTGAAGTACCTTACTTAGCTCTTCCAATTATTTCCATGCATAAAACTTGATCTCCATTTATACTTTTTGCTAGCTCCTGAATTGCAAAAAAAACCACAGAATTTTTGGCCTATATCAGTGCAGACTTTGGGTAGCTTTTTTGATGAAAATTATTTGAAGAAACCTGACATTATAGAATCATAGAATCACAGACTGTTTAGAGAAAGGACCTTAAAATCCCCTAGTTCCAACCCCCCTGTAATGGGCAGGGACGCCTCCCACTAGACCAGGTTGCACAAAGCCCCATCCAACCTGGCCTTGAACACTGACACAGTAGCAATAACTACACAACAGAGCATGCTGCACATACACCTGAGATAACAGCCAGCAAGCCTCTATCAGAGCAAGAGCCAGGATGAATAATGTACAATGTGCTGATGAAGGAACTTTCATCACAAATATGTTGCTCTCAGGAGGAAAGTTATTTTAGGGAAAGTGTTGTATTAGGTCACAGAATGTACCAGGTCAGAGATATGCTAAAGATATTCAATATGTTTTTGCACTTCACAGTACAGACACAAACTCTTATTTTGCCTCACAAGAACTTGGCCTTAAAGCTGAGTTAACTCACTGTCACAAGGCATGCTGAGATGTGCAGATGAAAAGTGCTTTTCCAAAGTGATAAGACCTAGTAGCTGTTGCTGAATAAATACCAAAGCTCATTAACCAATATATCTGAGGTACTTATAATGAAATAGGGTTTTTTCCTCACATTTTTCATCAGTTTCCTCTGCTGCTTTTGAAGACATGGATATATGTCTTCCTTCATATACATTGCAGGTATTAATCTCTATGAGCGTACAAAATAAGTAGGTGTGGGGAGTGAAGGTGATAAGATTTGCATGAAAAAGAGTTTGGGAATAAGCTCTGAGGCCTTGGTGCTTGACAAGCCCTGGGGAGATGAGTTGGAATGTTGAAGGACAGGGAAGGTAAACCAATAAGCCTTGGGAGGATGGGCCAGGATGTGGTTGTGGCAGGAATCTCAGTTGGAGGCCAGAGGATGTGGGGGCTGTGAGAGGGTCTGCAACATTGTGATTGGACTATTTACTGGGAGAATTTCACAGTGGCCAGTGAGATTGAACGTTGTATATATGTGCAGGTTGGGAAAGTATTGAAAAAGGGGATAAAAAGGGCTTGGTGGTAATAAATGAGGATTTGAGTCTCTGCATCAACTTGAGTCCATGTCGTGAAATGTCACAAGTAGGTTTCTATTTTCCTTTGTACGTAATTAAAACCCCAGACCTAGACACTCTTCCACTTCCTTACTGTGCTACCTACACTGAAGCGCTGAGGACCAACATCTTCCATCAAACTAACATTTGTTTCTTGCCATGAAGGACCATGGAGCTGATGACGCTACAGAGCCACTGACTGTATTCAGATCATGAAAAGCAGAAGTTGGTCCATTCTGCAGATTTTCTAAATGCATATTAGTTATTTCTGGCAGGTTAATGTGTAGAGATGTGGGACGAATATTTTAATGAGCAGAATTATGCTCTTAATTTTGGATGTGGTACAGCAGCTATGATGATGTTGCAGCATACTTCCATTTAGGACACAAGTCATATTCAAAAACCTCCCACCTAGAAGAAAAGTCAGTGGTTTTAATTACATTAACAGACTCCCAGATTACTGTTATTACAACTCATTATGCAGTGTGTGGTAGAAATAGTAGGTCAAACATTTCCCTCTTTGGATCCACTGTATTACTCTCAAAAATGTAAACCACCCAACGTTTCAAGACTATAAATAATTCTGTGCTTTCCTACATTGTCACATACCCCAAAATATCAAAGTTCCTTTCATTAAGTAATTAAGTTTCACAATAACCTTATGATACAGATACAATTAACCCCATTACACATATGGGGAAATTAAAACAGAAGGAGGCTGACTGCTCAAGATCAAAGCTGGAAAAATGAGCCCAGACATCATAGGAATTAAGGACCAGTAAATCTTCCTGGATCCTCACAAATAATCCAACTATCAGATACCATACAGGGACATTACTAACTTCAGCACAGCTCAATGCTACAGACACTCAGAGGGGTTTGTATCTGTTAAGCTCTGTCCTGAGGTTTTGTTTCTTGTATTGACTGGCTACAGTCTACATTGTCTACATTGGATGTGGGGTACTGGACATATCCATTGGTTACCATCCATATGTGCCGTAATTTATTTTTTGTGTCTTTCCTTTGTTTAACCAATTGAAATGTCAGTAATGCAAGGTTCTTCTCTACACTATACTTCCAGCTGAGATCCTCTTATAAAAGCAACAAATGCTCAAAAAAGTTTCTTTGAACTAAATATGAGTAACACAATTTCATGACTTCTCAACCTTTTGTCAAAAACAGAATAAGAACAGGCTTTGTAGGCAGCAAATGGTTCAAGGCTGCTGTTCAAAGCAGATTCACTCTCCATGCAAACAGATGCTGGCAAGCAAAGTCTAAAGCAAAACCAGTGTTTTAACACTGGGACATATGGTTCAATGCCAAAACTGATCAATGCATCATGGACACTGCTGTAGTAGGTTGCTAGGTACTACTGGACAAGCTGCCTACAGCATGTTTCAAAGGTCCTGCTGCAGACGGGAGACTGAAACATATGAGAGTACCTACTCAGTGAGACCTTCCTTTAATGGCAGTACGCACATAACCAGTGAGAAAGCCATTTGACACTAGGCATGGATTTATACCATCACACATATCCCATCTGTGCCGCATACCATCACATACATACCATCCCATCCCAGCTTAAGACCAAAATGAAATGTAAACATTTAAAGGGCAATCTCAGTCCAGCAAAAGTGCTTATAACTAAATGAACTGATTTATTCACTCATTTCTTCTCACACTTAATGGTTATATAAGGCAACTGTAAGAACAAAATTGACATTGCTGCATTCAAATCCATACTCTTTGTTCATTCTGGTTGTGATAATTCATATCAAAAATTGTAGAATGAGAGGATGGTTTGCGATGGAAGGGATCTTTGAAGTTCACCTAGTTCCGACCCCCCCTGCTATGGGCAAGGACATCTTTCACTAGATTATGTTGATCAAAGCCCTATTCAACAGATTGAATCTGATTTTCTGTAGTTTCTTTCAGCAATAAAGATAACACAAAGAAGATGAAGGCTAACTAAAACTACAAGAGAAGGAGACATCAGATGTCTCTAATTACAGCTGCTAGAAAGGCAATGGCTGTTCTAATTGTTTCTACTATAAAAAGTTATCAATAGAAAGAAGGCTAATCCTTTCTCTCGAATGGAAATGAAAACAACAACAAAAAAAACCAAACCAAACCCCAGAACAATGCCCCCAAAACACTCTTTTCTCTTAAAAATAAACAATGAACATCCTACAAAGTTATGCCACAGTTCAAACACCAGATCTGTGCTTTGTGCACAAAACACTAGCTAAATTTCTATGGCTTAGGTTCAGAGGGTATCAGACTAGCTATAAAAATGATCCTTTCTGAACAGAAAAGAATCTATGAAAAAATTCACAGAACTTTTCCCTCTCATTGTGACATCATTATTCTACTTGGGACATAAGTTTTCTGTTGGTGGAAGATTTTCAGTCACCAGCTAGAGGGCATATCTCTATAGTTATTTGGATTCTTGTTTATCTTGCATATTTGAAGGTTATGATGTTATGCATGTGTTTGCATCTTTGAAGCAGTACCATCATTTTACAGATAAGACAGACACAAGGACACACAGTTTGTCCTGCTCTCTATGTTCCCTGTTTTAATTTGTAGGCCACAGGATTTTTCAGAGCAGCCGCTGTCAGTGTGTCGATGGGAAATTAAACCAACCAGCACTCCTTGGCTAGAATAGTAATTTAAGCAAATTCTTCTGAAAGGTGCACATGTACACTTGAAAGCACAGAAAATTCTCCCCTTTTTTCCTAAGTTATGATCATATTATGCTTCAGAGCTCCTGACCACAAAGTAATGTCCTAGAGATCTGTTAATATGTGAACCAAAAAGTCAGTTCTTGGTCCACCAAAATTAAATCCTGGCTTTTATTTCCCAGTATATTCTTTATCCATCAGTCTCCATCTATGGTTCATCTATTCTTCGTTCATCTATGATGAAAATGTAATCATAGTTTTAGTCTTACAAAATATAAATAAACGAATTATATCACTTCCACATTTTCCTTTTCAATTAATAAGTCATTGTGCCATTCCACAAGGAAAGTCTTTTTTTCCTGTTAATAAAGAAAAGAATAAGATAGTTGTTCTCTCACTGAAGTCATCTCCTAGCTCTTTTATTTTTACCTTGAGAGACCATTTGAAAGCATTATGCAAATTCCTGAATCAAGCTATCACCTTTGATTATTTGCTGGGAAAGACAAGGGTACCATTTGCTTTCTCTGTTGACCCTGTCACCTTTGCTGCTTTTCACTATTACGTGCTTAATTTGCACACACACATGAAGGCACAAAGTGAAATCACAGCCTTTTTTTGTGCCAGCTCATTTACAGGCACAATGAAAATGTCTCTCTCTGCAAAACTTCCTGTAACTTCTTTTATAGTAAATGGACAGAAATAGGTGTGATTCAGCTCATCTTAAAATAGACATGTTAAATTACTCCCTCAAATTACATTTTTCTCTCCTTTGACTATAGAGAGACTGATTAGCTTAGGTGGAGACACCCACAGCATAGACAACAGCAGTTAGATAAGATGATTTTCACCCTTAGTCACAGGTTTACAGGGCTTCTTCCATCTTATAGCTATAACTCAGGTTACTTATGATTTATTACCTGCCCCTAGAATACATCCTAACACATCATTACAAGACAACTGTTTTGTGCTAGTACAGAAATTTTGGAAAAATAAGTTTTGTTAGAAAGCTTATATATGAATCGTGTAAGATAGCTTTCCCAAGAAAGAACAACTTTACCTGGAGCTGTTAAGAATATATATATATATATATAGTTCAACTAATGAATATCTACTTCTTACACTGGAACTGTCATAGAATCATAGAATCATAGAATAGTTAGGGTTGGAAAGAACCTTAAGATCATCTAGTTCCAACCCACTGCCATAAGCAGGGACACCTCACACTAAACCATGCCACCCAGGACTTTGTCCAACCTGGCCTTAAACACTGCCAGGGATGGAGCACTCACAACTTCCTTGGCAACCCATTCCAGTGCCTCACCACCCTAACAGGGAAGAATTTCTTCCTTATATCCAATCTAAACCTCCTCTGTTTAAGTTTTAACCCGTTACCCCTTGTCCTGCCACCACAGTCCCTAATGAAGAGTCCCTCCCCAGCATCCCTACAGGTCCCCTTCAGATACTGGAAGGATGCTATGAGGTCTCCATGCAGCCTTTATGTTTCTTCATTCATAAACCTGTGTGGTGCCAGAAGCCTTACCTGTAAAAGCCTGTCATATGGTTTTAAACCTCCCAGATCGCCAGGGCCAGCTGGTCGAATGTTTTTAACATACACTCCTTTTTCCAGTAAACCATCTGAGACACTGAATCCGAAGTCTTCTCCATCTGAGTCCTTGTACAAAGTTACCTGTGGAGTTGATGGACATGATGAGCAGGGAAAACAAAAACATTTGTCTGCATTGCTGCAAGCATTACGTGGGCTTTTTTTCTAGGATGGTTTTGGGTTTTTTTTTCACATTAGAGAGATCACTTACCTACTATTTGGTACTTACAGTGTTACAGTTGTCCTCATTTTGACATTATATCAGAAGCCACCTTATTCTTCCATAATAAAAAGCCCTTCTCACTTCTGCTCATCAATTGGAAATTTGTGGTGCTCAGCCCACCTTTTTTGGTGTCATTTTTTGAGTCTTGTTTTTTTGCTACCCTGTTCTCCAGTTGCCAGAATCCGAGTTAAAGATTAGGTTTAGTTTTGCTTCAGGGATCACGATCTGGCCGCAACCAATTAATCAGTGTCATGCCTTCCAAAACTTCCAGCAGTCATAAACACCACTGGCACTGTAAGCTCTTGCTAGCATGGTTTTGGTCAGGCAGTGGTCCACCCTGTAAAGCCTAATCTCAAAAGTGCTCAGTACAAGAGGTGTAATGCAATCTGTTAAAATACAAATGAGGTTCCTTCTAAAAGACCTTGCAGGCAGTGTTCTTACACAGCCATGAGATGGTCATTCAGAAGCAGGAAACAGAAGTTAATACAACTGTTAAAAGGTTTTGCAGGTGTTCAAAGAGCAAGTTCTCACAGGTAGCTTTATGAATTGCAAATGAGTTGTGTGAGTCACTGGCATGACATCCAACTGACACCAATGCTGGCACAAAATGTGTCTGCAGCTACAGTCACACAATCAAAATCAAGCTTTTACTCCTATAGCTTTGTGTCACTTTGAGTTCAAAA
>JBCJKH010001648.1:0-18141 GCA_039877255.1 Loriculus beryllinus
AGGTGTTGAAGTATGATTAGAACATAGAAAGAAACAACTATAATGAACCAATCCATATTTTTAAACATTAGTTTTCTTTTGCCAGAGTAGGTGTTCTGTAAAAGGGTATTTGTTTCTTTGAGGTGTCTCATTTGTAAGTGAAGATGTAAAAGTTTCCTGTGCAAAAAGCTGGCTTTGAAGGAGCTGATTGGGAAGGTGATAGAGCTACAGCTCTGCAGCCATTAGAGGCTGTGAAACCCATTTTAAGAGCTAGATAAATGCTAAGAGGATATCCAGCTTTTTGCCTTATCTGTAGAAAACTGCTGTTTTAAAGGGGACTTGCTTCTTTCATTGCAGCTAGTCTGTGTGGGCTGCAGCACACCTCTGATTAGATCAACTGTATGGAAAGAGAATTTCTATGCCTTACCCAGCAGAGTTGTGGTTACTGAGTATACCCATTGCTGCAATAAGGAGTAGGAATTAAAGCTGTGTGAAACAGTTTTTAATCTATTTTTCCCAGCCTGTTTTGCATTTATTGTCCCAAAAGGAGAAAGAGACCAAATAGAAAAATAAAAGGTTTGAGTCAACCAGTGTTAGTAATCTCTTCCAAAGCATGACTGGGGCAGATTTACACAAAGAATCAGGGAGTAATAGCTTTGACTTCTAGGTTTTGTCGCAGCCCTTCCATTTTCTATGGTACCATATATATGCATATATATATATATGTACATACATATATCTGTTCTACCATGCTGCTGTAGGATTTCACTAAATAGTTGCATTTTGGTTAAGGTACAGACTGCAAACCAGGCAAGGTTGGTTGCTTTTGGGAGGAGAAATAAAATTCTGTTCTCCTGTACTACTGTTTCATTGTTTGAGGATTCTTATGCATCTAGCTAAACTAGAAGCAAAACTAACTTCAGGTACAAGAATTTATGTGTCTAACTATCTGGACATGTACAAATGGTGAACATGAAGTGCCAAATCATTGCTCAAGAATGGTCCTTAAAAAGAGGAATGAAATGATACAACTTGCAAGGTTAATTTTTATTTTAATCCTCTTTTACAAATTTTAGAAAATTTTACTATTAGTTAGAGACAGATTTTTATTCTAGAAAAGTCTTGGGTTCTTACTGCTCCAGTATTAATTTATATGTATATTTTCTGAGTCTGTAACAGTGTGTCTGCGTCAATAGAGTATTTACCTGGATTTTATAAAAATTAAAACCAAATTTTTCTTACCAGTAGTTGGCATCAATCATGCCCTGCTACCCACCTCCCCAGTAACCTTTAATGCTAAACAGTATTCTAAACAGAAAATTTATTAGATCACCTATTTAGTTTTTCTGACATCATTCTGTCATGGCAATGAAGTGATTTACATAGAAAAAATACATTAACTCTGCTTTTAGACAAAACGGGCTTATGATGATTAATGCTTTCACTGCTAGTATGATAGAAACTGACACTGGCCAGACTTTTTAAAGTGAAACATGTCCTGTGCTCAGTTTTCCTCCCTATTTTCTTCACCCATGGTAAAAAGGTTTTGGGTTTGAGTAAATTAAAATGTAGAAATTGTCTTGTAACTGAAGTGAGCGATAAATGCAGGATATCCATGATAACATCAGTGCAACTACAGACAAAAGGGAGAAAGCAATTAGTTTGACGACCAGACTTCAAACTAAGGTGATGGTAGGGGACCTAGATCACGTATTCCATGAACAGTTGTATTCACTGAGGGAGCTACATGTTTAGTTTGGGGAAGAGCAGGCTAAATGGATGGGCACCTCCAGCTGTTGCTCCTGGTCAGCTTTTCTGTGATTCTATGACACAAATTAACTTTAGGCAGATAACTTAGTATACAGAATGGTCAGAAAAATGGCAAAATGATATTTTAATAAGAAAGTAGGAGGACATAATCTTTTCTGAAACATGTCTTAAAATGACACTTGAAACATTTAGCTTCATACAAGAGCTGTCTTTTCCCTTAGATGTCATACAAATAACAAGTAATACACAAAGGCGTAAACTAAGATGAGAAGATGATGCTGAGTCAGAAATCTGAAATAGTTTCTTTGCATACGCTAACTGAACTAAAACCCAAAGGCCATTTAGGGAGAAGCTGTTCAACTATGGAAATGCTTAAATTTCAGAAAAATAGAAATAGTGTGATTTTTTTTCCAGAAGGCTTATGGAACAAACTCAGTCTGATAAAAAGACGGCAAAGGTTGAGGGGAACACTGTTGGCAATTTAATCTACATGGAAACTTTGCATCAGTCACAGAATGTAATATTTGGGAATGAACAGAGAATAATTTCTGTATGACAACTCAAGCACAGTTTGTTGCGGAACCTCAGATTCTGATGTAGTAGGGTGTTTAACTGCAGCCTGTGATGAATGCTGGGGCACTGAGCACTGTTCTGTTGCCTCAGTGGAGCTTTGATGTGTACAAGGTTAGTGTTTTGAAATGTGGAAAATGAACTATCAGGGGAAAATGAAGACTGGATGAATTTACAGTCATGGTTTGTCCTTAGTGACATTGACTCAACAACTGTCTTTGAGGGCACGCTTGGCAATAGAAAATTCCTTGCTGTTGGATTCTGTGCCTGAAAATGCATTTGCAATTAAAAGCAAAAGCATATTTAAAGCAGTAATGAAAAATACACTTACGCAAATCATATTAACATTTTCAGGAAGACAGCAGTATCATAACAAGCATTTTAACTGTGTTATTTTTATTCAGATGATTAATCCATGTCTTGCACTAGGCAGGCATTGCATTTAGCATTCTAGTGCAGTTCTCTATATGCAGCCTTGAAATTTCAGCACTATCCTTCATTGATTTCTGCTAGCAGTACAGACTCTTGAGAGCTCTTCAGGATAGAACCATCTTTCCTGAATTACACAGTTGTTTATCAGGAGTCATGTACTGTTGTTCTCCTATTCTTTGTTTAAATGGCTTGGCTTCTCTTCTGATACAGGTTATTGATGTTCAGGTCCCTGCTGTGTGTCATTTGCTCATCTGGTTATTTGTTTTCTCACATGAATGATTTCCTTGGAGGAAGAGCTAGAAAAGAGCTGAAGGAGGTCTAACACATCAGTGTTAGAAGAAGGTCTAACACATCAGTGGTAGTGCAGAAACAAAAGGATATTTTGTTTTCTGGAATACCTCTGCTTTGGTCTCTGCTGTCATCAACATTGTTTGTTGTGTTGGTTTTTATAGTTACATTTGTTGTGTTGGTTTTTTAAACTACAGTGAAATCTGTATTGAGCTAAATCATCACTCAGATGTAATTTCCACCTTGCCTTCCCTGTTCTGTCATATGCATCAGGTGGCTCTATTAGGCCCTTCATGTTCCTAATGTTTAGAGCGTCCCCGGGAGCTGTATGATAGCAGGTGTTGCAGTGTCTGTGTAACCTGCCTCCACACTCTGTTGCCTTTAGTGACCGTGATGCAGATGGGAGATGTATTGAATTGAATCTGGAAGAAATTTTTCCCCCCTAGTTTGGCGCTGCTGTGATGCTCTGGGACTTACACAGAACCCCACATGCTATAGCAAAATTCAACCAGCCAGATGGTTACATGATTTCTCTTGTGGCTGCTGCTGAGCTGGAGGCCAGCCCCTGTGAATTTCAGATATCACACATCTCACTGGTTGAAACTGCCTCAGAATCCAGTTGAGATTTGCAGTCACAACTTGGTAGCTGAGAGGATGGGTCCTGTTGGCAGCCATATAATTTCTCTTCCAGCAATCCTGCTATTGGCTATTAGTTTTTCATCTGCCATGTCACCTCCGTTTCCTCTTGAATCACTGCCATACTATATTGCCAGCAAACATTTGCAGGGTTTTCAGGAAAGGCTGAGCAGTAGCAATATAGCCAGCATGGAGGCTGGGATTCACCTTCCACAGGAATGTTCCCAGCCATGGGATCTGGCATCCTGGCTTCCCTAACATGAGAATGCCACTGCTTTGCTGGGCTGGCTGAGCATCTGTAATCATAGTGGCCTTGCTACATCCTGGATTAACCACACTAAAGAGCTGCTGTCATACTCTAGGCATAGAACTGTGCTGCACTGGGATTCAGCCAAGACTCCTGGACAGCTGCGTGCCATCCAACTCATTGCCACTTTCTGAAGCTGCTTAAAATAATGGTAGAAATAAGCTTATTACTATTACCAGACAAAGGAATTCTGACTGACAAAGTTCCTGGAAGTTTGCATTGATGTGGTTCTTATTAATTTAGGTACAGTCAAAAATTTTTTGGGGCTGAAAACTTGCAATTTCAAGGTAAGACAACAGGACTTCTAGGGACATCCCAGCCATCAGTCAGTAGTAGGCTGCAAGACATTTTCTGTTGCTGTTCTTTTTCTGAACCACATAGTTGCTTAAATTTCTGAAAGAAAATAGAAAAGATGGAAACCCCCACATTTTGCTTTTCCCATTTGCTCTCCTGGTAAATGAGAAAATACTTAATGAAGCAACAGAGGCAGGCTGTGACAATAGCAGATTGGATTGCTTATGATGAGATTTTGGTTTGCTCTGGTTTTCTGGCTTGGAGTTTGCTATTTTTTAAAGATGTGTTCACGTTTGCTCTTGGGAACTGTGATGTGGTTGCTTTCTACCCATAGAGCTTTATGTAGAATCACAGAATCATACAATAGTATGGGTTAGGAGGGACCTTCAAAGGTCACCTAGTCCAACCCCCCTGCAATGAGCAGGGATATCTTCAACTAGATCAGGTTGCCCAGAACCACATCCAATGTAAAGAGTTTATGGACTAGTGCAAGGTTCATGCATGTCTGTGGGTGTGAGTAAGTACACTCACACTGTGTGTGAGAACAGTGAATAGAGACACAGGCCAAATAAATTGAAAAATAATGGATGAAGTGGCTAAGCTGGAAGTATGGAGCACAACACTGGCAGCAGGAAAGTGGCTACAGGTTTTTAAATGCACTGACACATGGCATGTTTGAGAAGCATGTTCCTCATGTAAAACCATGTCTGGCTTGTTGGTTCAGCAACCTTGGTAGATCAGCCCACTTGTTATTTTTGCAAATACACATTTATAATTTGGTTTTAAGTGTAATTTCAGGCATTACTGTCGAAGTTTAACAACTTCTGCAGTGTGAAAGTCTCACCAGTTACCTCATTTCTATGTGTCTTTGAGGAGGACAGTAATACACCTTTTCTTACCTCCAGATTTTCTTGGGGCTCTGCTTGCACTGGTTCTCAAGATCAACTCATCTATTTTCCCATCAGAAGAAGGGCTACTATGTGCCCTGTACAGTCTCTGACTGATAAAGAACACGTTTCTTTCCTTTCTGGACTTTTAACTGAACAACCTTAAATACAAAATTGGTATTAAATTTGTATTAAAACAATAAATAGCACTAATATGGGTGGAGAACTAAGTAGACAGGGTTATCACTTTTCGAGAGACAAGAAGCACAGAACAGATTTCAGCCTACAGAGATATGAGGTCACAATATGCAGAAGTCTCAATCAAGATGGAACATTGTGGTATGGGACTTGTTTTCTCTGAGCCTTTATTAGAAATAGAGGCAGTGGTGAGACTATTTTAGAGCTTTACTATAGAAATTCACTGCATAGGTATTGTATTTTATGAATTCATGTTCTAAGAGACTAAAACAACAGTAACAACAAAACCTCTGGAGAATTAAATGTTTTTACCTGCTATTCATTTCAGTAATTGTGGAACTTACTTTTATCCCCCTTCAGCTTACTCTGTTTCAGAAAGCTCATATGCTGGTATAGACACCTGCACATTCCACCCAATATTGTCACTATCTATGGAAAAGGAGAGGGAAAATAAAGCTCAGAAAACTGTTTTTCAAAGATAAATGATTGCCAGAGCAGATGCATTTATGCCTATAGAAATATGTATCTGTGTATACACATGGTAAAGGGAAAAAAAAGAGAACATATATCTGAAATAACTTCTGTACCTTATACTTTTTCCTTATGGTAAGATAAATGTAAATCTGTGTCTCCTTTCCATTGAAAAATGCTTCTAACTACAGAAAGCTGAAGGTTCAGGGAGGTGAGTCCAGCTGATGGTGACTGGCTCCTGGAAAAAACCCAAGGAAACAAAGAACACTTCTGAACCACACTACTACAAAGGCAGCGCAGAGGTAAGAAATGAAGATGCTATGCCTGAGAAACTCCAATTGAAAACCTAAGCCTAAATAATTCTCCTTCACAGGGATCAGAGTATCATAATATAGTCCCTGCTTACATCTGGGTCAGCTGGATTTGTGTTCAGATATTTATAGGCAAACATGGTATATTAATAATATGGTTATTTGTTTATCAAGCTATTTGCCTTAGGATGTAAAACAGAACATCTGTTTATGTAATACCAGAAACATTTTGGAGAGAAAAACTCCCCTAAGAAACACCCTATTTAAGGGATTACATAGTTGCATGGAAAAATAGGTTGCTTTGTAGAGATTTTTTTGTTAACTGAATTCCCTATTTGATACAGTAAGCAGAGGTTAAAGCCATCATAAGTGGTGTAGTACACTGATTTCCTGTATTACATGGGAGTTTTGTTTCTTTTAAGTAAAGAGTTCAAGCTCTACTGCTGCTCAACAGCTCATCATCCAATCACAGAACCAATGCCAGCTCCTCACCAAATCTCCCTAGAGGCTATTGTCAGACCTCTGCCTTACCTGTGTTGGCATGATTCTACCTGCTTCAAGGAAGGCTCCTTGACAGGCTGGCAGATGTGCAGAATCTCTACCTTGAACAAAGGTCAAAGATTTAGAGAAGAAAAATAGTAACAAAACCCAACCAAAACCACCAAACAGGCTGCTGTTGACCCAGTCAGCCTATAGTCCCACATACTTTATTCTGCTAGCACCTAAACATCTAACAGGTAATTACTGGACTGAAACTCGGCAGTTTTTTACAGGGTTCTTGTTTCAAAATTTGTGTGGTTTGTTTTTTTTTTTTCCTAGGTTGTAATTATTTTTTTTTTTCTCTGTGTGGCAGTGATAAGATTACAGAGAAGCATTAATCCGTACATTTATGCACATCTTTTACCCAAAGGCAATTCCAGAGGAAGCCACTAAACCTTGCAGGGGCATCATTTATGTCTGTATACAAAACAGTACTGTGTCTGCAACTGCAAAAGAGACCCATTGTTTATGCATAGCAAGAGGTGTAACAACTGGTTTGCTCTCAAGGAGCACAAGGTTTCACAGATTGCTGAGCTGTGCCCTCTTCATTAGCACTGTAGACAGACTCAGTCAGAAAAGCTTATCATTACTAGCCATTACTAGCATGAAGGAAAGACTATTGCCAACTTAGGTGGCATGCTTTTCCTTGGGTGGAGCGGCTACAGCAATTACAATGGCTGATAACTCCCCCCCCTACACTGCACAGCAGTTTGAGGCCAAAGGTAGGACCAAAAACACAGGCTAAAATTCCAGAATGATCTAATGAGCAGGTTGCTGCCTTTTGCTTTTTGAAAATAAGTTCTGTTGATTTTTAAAACATGTTCTACAAAATCAGCAGAACAGTTAAATCACAGGACTTCAATGTGATGGTTAGAAACCATCTACCTATACCGGTTTCTATTCAGGTTGATAAAATGGTAAAAGATACGGGGAACTGGTTAAAGAAAATACTGAGTTGTCTACATACCTCATAGGATTTACTGTGATTTTACTGCAAAGTAACATAGCTACCATGTGTGTTACATCTAAAAACCTGAAAAGGTGTATTCATATCTCTTGCTCAGTTTACGGTTTACTTCCTAGACTGTAACATAGTTGTAAGTTATTAAGGATTGAATCTCTGCATTCACTTGGTGCAATACGATTTCAGCTCAGGTTAGCAAAAAAATGATAATTGCTACGTGGATACAAATTAGAGTTTAATATCCCATGCAGTTGTTTACATCTGCTTAATTAAGCAGCAGTGACTTCACATCAGCATTGCTAGATACCATAAATACACGCTAGAGAAAAAGGTACAATCATGTTAGCCACCCTTTTAATGTCAAATCAAAGCAAGTCAAGTACTTTCTATTTCAATGGTTTTTTTTAATGATAAAAAAGTCTTCATGTTTAAGGAGAATCTTCAGGTCTGATACATTTGGGTTCGGTACAAGTGCCAGGACTTTATAAAAAGGCTGTGCTCCTTTAGGCAGACAGCTTAATCACTAAATGAAGAGCTTTAATGGAAACCACTAACAAATATAGTTGGAAGTTGGTGGGTAATTTTGCTTTTGGAGCCTTTACAATAGTATCGCAGTCATTTTGTACAGTAACAGCAGGTAAGTAAATACCCATCTAGAAAAATGCAGTGTTGTATTAACACTGATAAAGTTCTAACACTGCCTTTGTTTCCTGTATTCACCAGCAGCTCTGGCACAGAGCTGCTTGGCTCGCATTCAGATTAAGAATCCCCTAAAATAAGGCAGACATGCCTAAATTGGGATTTTGAGAGGTACATACAATCTGGACAGGCCTTGCATTAACACAACGTATCAGTGTAACAGAAAAATAGTACTTTGGTCAGCACTATCAAAGTCTGTTAACCATCAGCATAAGAACACAACCTCAGTTGGTGTCATTTTTAATGATTAGAAATAATACATTGTAAAACAAAAAGTGATAAAATTCCAGCGTGACTCTCATAAACAAACAACAAACAGAAAACAAAAAAGCTTCGGTTTTGCCTGATTTATAGTATTTATAATACAACAGATCATTAGTCTGAGGTAATACCAGTGATAACTTTTTAGTCTTTTAAGGACTGCTCGAAAATTAAGAACAGTGAGAGTAATGCATGTCATGTTAAAAGCTAGACTTGATTATTAAATCAAGTAAATCCCTTTCCATTTCTAGTTAGCGAGCTGTGGCTGCAAATATAAAACTGGACAGAAGTCTACACAGTAAGAACTACAGAATGTTCTCCTGTGTGGCACGTCCTTAGCCCCTGTCATCACTTAAAGAGTACAGTTGGTTATCTAAAAATCAGACATTTCAACAGAGAAAAGACTTTGTCTCAGAATAGCCCTTAAAAAATTTAGACTACTGATAATTTGCATAAAATAGCCAAATAAAAGATGAATTCAAGTCCAAATTTTGGCATGAGGTAAAACCATGTGCATTTATTTCATCTGCATTTTAGAATTAGTAAGCATAAAGTTAAATATGTCGACTGTAATGAATTCAGTCATACAAGTGCAAGTCTTCAGCTAGAACGCATTTTATGGCAGTTTATTTAAAAAATGTACCAGTAAATCATAAAAGAGGGATCATGTCCATTTAACATTTATTGAAGTATACAGGAGGTTTTCTTTAGAATCAAATATGAGCATGAATATATGGCCAAACGTAAAATCTATCAAATTCATTGAAAATTGTCTGACTTTAAATAGTAGCTGTAAGAATGACCAATATATATTCTTTGTTACAACCGCCCTCACTCTACAAGTAAAAAAAAAAATAAACATTCAGTAAACATTCTTTCCTAAGGTAGTTTCCCTTATATAGCAGTGATTTATCCATTTCTTGTATACATAACTTTTTAAACATACCAATCAGTGGTTCTCACAATTGAAAAATAAAAGCACAAAAAAGTTTACACTCTTGTACAGGTAAATAAAAGATCATCTTGAATTAAACTGTATATCCTTAAGGGCATAGTATAGTTTCAATTCATTACCTATTACATAATTAGCTTCTTACATACAAATATTGACATATTTGGCTTGTGCTTCAAAGCCTTTGTGTCTAGAAAGTCCATGTCAATGCAATTCATAACTTGAAATCAGTGGGGATGTCTTTACTGCTGCTGGGTTTAACCTGTTCGTGCAACATAGTCTCTTCCGAGCCTGTGGCACCGCATTTTTCTGTGGGGTCATCGGCGTCTGGATCCAATCCTTCAGGGCAGGGAAGCTTCAGAAGTTCTTCACGCAACTGAGCTGTGTGGCGCTAAATAAACAAAAAGCAGTCGGTGTGGAAGGTCACAGTTGAAACAACATTGGACAATGTGAGCAAAACCAAAATAGGAGTAAGTGCAAGAGGTGTAAATGTACTGTTTCAAGGACTGGCTAAACTTCCCCTGGTGTTTAAGGGCTGTTACTGTTCTTGTAGGGACAGAATAATCAGCAAGTGCTGCTAGAGACAAATTAAAGAACAGAACTGCAGCAGACAATTGCATCAGTATAAATGCTATTCTCCTTGTCTTGCAGTTGAGTCCTATCCGTGTTCTGTGCTCACAGCAGAAACTGGCTTAGACTATGGAGGTCACACAGACAAAACGGACCTTTCTACGGAGTTCGTGATGAGATCTGTTACAGAAACAGAGTTAGAGAGATTTGTATTCTGATCCTAGCAACCAACTGTAACCTCATTTTGAAGACCAAGAATTTTGAAAGCAAACAAATCTGGCAATAGAAAAAAGAAGCCTTCAAAATTTTTTTTTTTTGCTCCTTGGGAAGGAAAAATAAAAGGAAACCCAAAGTAATACAGGTGTGTTGTCTGTGTGACACACTATACACAAATGCTAGTACTTGGCTAGGAAAGGAGAAAACATTTATAATGGTTATAACTGTTGGTAAAAATTAACACAGGGTAAAACTAAATGTAATGGACTACAGTTTAATAACTGCTTGTGTATTCAAAAAGCTTATTTGTTGTTGGCTGTAGTACAACTTCATCATAAACCAACACCCACCCTTAGAGAGAACAAAATAAACTGTATCTTACAGAAGTATTCACAGAAAAATAGGCAGGACAGGGACCAAAGGAAAATCTAACTTGTATAAAAAAAAACTACGGAGGAAGTGAAGTGCAGAGACATGAGCTTTTGACAACAGGGAAACACAGGTGTGTTTCTGTGCTTTAGAGTTCCTAGAGTTTTCTGTTAGTGTTATTAGCAAACTCAGCTGCTGAACAATTCTATTGCCATTTGTCATCTTTGGATTAAAGAACATACAATTACAAAAACGAGTCTCACCTTCAGAGCTGCAGCATGGTGGGACATAGTCCTGCCTACCCGTTTGTCGCTGCTGTACTGCTGTATGTCTGCTATCCACTCCTCACACTGAGCCATGATCTCCACTCTTTTCAAGTAAAAATGTTTGTGGATGACCTGCAAGAAAACATTCTGAATGAAAGAACAGTCTGCATTGTTTGTTAAGAACCATATACTTTAACAATACAGAATTTGCAAGACCCCTAATGAGTCTAACTGGATATAAGGGCAGAAAAAACCCCCAACAAAACAGTGAGGATAATTCAGCACTGAACCAGGCTGCAGATAAATGGAGAAGTTCCTGTCCTTGGAGGTTTCCGAGACCCAACTGGAAAAAGCCCTGAGGCACCTCGTCTGAATTCATCTGATCCGTTTCGAGTATCTTCCAGCCTGTATGAATCTCTGACTTGTGTGCAGCCTGCCATTTCAGCGTTCACTGAATGTTATCTGTGTGGAGGGTAAATGACAGCCAGCAATAGTGTCACACCAGGGAAAAGAAAAAGTAGTAGCAGAATGTTAGATACGTTCTTTAGTTCAGTGATGATCTTACTATGCAGGCACCATGCGATGTTTATATTTGTGTATGAATTGTGTTTATGTTACACAGATACACTATTAAGGCTTTTATTGTTGCTCTCTCAGTCCTATTTTGTTAAAGCAGCATAAGCAGAAAAGTGTTTGCACCATGTGTAACCCTGTCACTAACCACGTGCTGCCTGAACAGACAACAGGTAAACAGAAACATATGCATAGGAACATAAGGTGCTTCTGCACAGAGGAGGACCATACCAGCTGCTACATTCCATGCCCTAGGCAGAGGCAGCACCTCTGAGGACACTAGAATTCCCAGGCAATAGCAGTTGAACTGCACATGGTTTGAGTGGCAACCAGTACTGGATCACTCAGTAATTTTGGTATTTCTGTACAGATCTGAGTTAAAAAGAAAACACCTCAAAACCCAACCAATCAACCCTCAGACAAAAAGTTCTGGAAGTCTTAGTGTTGGCTTTGTCTCAGTTTTCTAAAACTTTACCTGATGAAACAGTAAAATCAAAGAAATGTTACTGAGCACAGAGAGTTCTTGCCACTACTGGAACATGACTGACAAAACCACCTTTTCCTTTAGAGGTTAGAGAATACAGCTAAATAATAGCTATTTTTTTTAATCGAAAAATTAAAAAAATAAAATAGAAATTTAATTTATTTAATTTAATTAATTGAAAATTAATTTACTTCAGTTCCAGATGCATTCCTTATATCCATAATGGAGCTTGGAAACACTCCTGAAGAGAAACAGTTTAGATCTAGTGAGTCTGTCACTTAAGCCACTGAAGGGAAGGCAGCTCAGATTTGTGAAGGCAAAAGACCTTAGGAGCTGAAGGATGTACGCGCTTTCTTAGAACTCACTTTTCACGACACCTTTGCATTTA
This sequence comes from Loriculus beryllinus, assembly GCA_039877255.1. Classification (NCBI taxonomy): domain Eukaryota; kingdom Metazoa; phylum Chordata; class Aves; order Psittaciformes; family Psittacidae; genus Loriculus; species Loriculus beryllinus. Next base: position 12,426 of record JBCJKH010001648.1, read on the forward strand.
TGTCTGATCATCATCAATAAGGTTCCCAACACAACTATGCAAAACCCCAGAGATCTTAACAGCAGGCCTGTCTCTCAGGGAAGTGCTCAGACAATCTACACAAGAGATGCATTTTCATCTGGCTGGGGCTGCAGATGGAATCTAGCCTTCTTCCAAAATTCAGCTATTGCATCAGAAAACAGTGCATAGGTTCCATTTCTGGATATGTAAAGGAAGATGCATGCCACTTTGCATAATGATAAGGAGTGTGTATTCAGAGAAGTAGCAAGGGAGCTCTCATGCTCACAAGTTTATAAGACAAGCTTAAGCTGGTATGATTGTGGCTTTAACACAAAAAGCAAGCTATCTTAGCCTCAAACTTCCCCTTACAGAAGCAGGCTATCATACCTTAAAATTTCCTGCCAGAATCTTGAATCTTTCACTTTACTTCCCAAAAAACCTCAACAAAGGGAAAAACAGAAAACTATCTTGGGAAACAAGGAAAACTGCAATTACTTGAACTTGAACAAACCAATCTGAATGCAAAGCTTTTAAGTGTTGGCCAGTTCTCTTCCATGCAGCAAAACTCTTGTCTGTTCACAGGTAACAGAAAGGAGCTTCAAATGGCTAATACGATCTTCAAGGTCCTTTCCAACCCTAACTGTTCTATGAATCTATGAAGATACCTCTGCAAACTGCTGTCTACCTCTAAATGCTGCTTTTCATTTACAGGGGTCTATGGCTTAACTCAGCTCAGTCCTAGCTACACACCACACTTACAAAGCTAGTAGTGGTACTGTTTTCAACGTCTGCCTTTTGTGCCATGCTTAGGTCGTCTGTTCTCAGGGAACCAATGGTTTTCCCCTGAAACACCAGCACCTGGAGACACCCGATTACCTTCCTGAAGAGGGGACAAGATGTCAGCTTACAAGCTGCCTTTTGGATGCCAGCAGTCAAAAAGCTAAGCTGCAGAGTAAGCATGGTATTGCTGAGACTCTTTTGAAGAAAACTGCAGTAACAGCAAAGCGGGATTAATTTACCAAATACTGTAATATTCCTTATCCTTCATTTCTCTGTGTGTGAAAAGAAAGATGGAGCGTTACTGCTGGGGAGCCCACCGCCTTCTGATACCTTCGATTAATTTAAGCTTACTGTAATTTGAGAACTTCTTTTTCAAAAGTGATTTTTTTTTTTTACATTAAGCTAGAAGAAAAGGACCTGTGAGAGAGGTTATTTGATTATGTGTCACAATATTAGCTTCATTATGGTCTTCAGCTTCTTGAGTAAAACATTTAAGAGAGAATTTAGAACAATTGCCACATTTTTCTTCATTAATTCAAGATACCAGCATACACTGCACATCCTTCTCCTTTCCACCTGCATGTGGATAAAATATTTAACTCTTGTCATGCAGGCGAAGGGTCTATGGTTTCTTGTTCCACAAGAGACAATAATTATAATTGCAAAAGGATTTCACATTCCAAAGGATGTTTTTTATGAACAGCAGGGAAGGGATGGGAGAATAATACTCTTCTCACTCAGGTCCCACACTTAGCAATATGCATAAACCTAAAATAATTATGCTTTTTCAATATTTTGGTATGCAGCCAACTGAAAGCACAGATGATGCTACAAGATGGTTCCACGCACTACAAATGGCAACAGCTGTAGTAGTTCTGAGTAAAATGTACTTTTTCTCTTAAGTATTTGCTGGTAGTACTGTGAGATGATTCTATATTTGACCAGCCATTTTGCATTACTATTCATACAGATTCTCTTACTCAGCTTATCTTCATCTCTTTTTCCCTTGGATCCTTTGCCATATATGTTCAAGACCCCTAGATCTAATTGACCAGCTTTGAGAAAGGAGTTGGGCTAGAGACATCTCTAACAAGTAAATTATTCTAATGTGCTACAGTGTGGTAGTCTAGTTTCAGAAATGTAAACAAATAAAGCAACTTCATTTCTTCCAGTAATTCTTTTTAAGACAGCGTGCATGCATGGAGTTATTATTGCTTTTATCAGCATCCAGACAGTTGTTTCCAAAGGCAGAGATATCTAGTATAGCACAGATGCTTTGTGCAGGGTGGAATGTGTTTGAAGGTATTTTACCAATTTGCATTGTTTTGGTGTATCTGAAGTGTTTCCTGATACTTGCTTCAAATTCATATTTTGGACAAATACTTCCTGTCAGCTGTGCAGATCAACAAACACCAAGTGCCCCTTTGTAGGGTTCATCAACAGTTTCCATGTGAATTGACATTAAGAATGAGTCAAGCTGTATGAACCACATTTGATCTAACTGCGCAGCAACCCTCCTTACAGATCATCTCTAGTTTATGCACACTCCCCTTTCCCAGAAAAGAATCTGGGAAGTCAGGTGCATCCTTATTCACTTCCATCTCCACTCAGTTGCCCCAGTGCATAAGAGGAGGCTAAAAGAGACACTTTGTGCATCACGTTTCCAAATACTTGCATTATTCTTAATGCTCCAACAAGATAAATGTTTACTGCGTTTCACAAAACCTACCTCCTTAAAACATGGCGATGGGTTTCTGATTTGTTCAAGCATTGCCCACTTGACTGTTGCCTGTCGTATATTTCCATCATATTCTCTGGAGCTCTGGGTACCACTTGGAGTACCTCTGGATCGTTCATAACCTGGTTCATTAAAATACGGTTCTGCTACCAGTATTAGGGATTGGACAGACACTAACACCTGTTAAGAGAAGAAAATGAATATTAAAATTGTTCTACCCACTTGTTTTTACAAATATACATAGTTACGCTCACCCTGTGTGCAAAACCACTTGTATGGCAAAGTACTTTCATCTGTAATACAGGCTATGTGCAAGTAAGGAACATCCATGCTTTCAAACCGAAACCATTACTATACATGAACCTTAAGTCCTATTACAGCGTATTTAGCTCAAGTGCTGAGAAAATGACAAATACAATTTATAAAAAACCAAAAATATAAATATAAGTAAATCCTTAGAGGAACACATCTAACTGCACCCTTCTGTGAAAGAAAGTGTATTTGTTGTATTTGTTAAGTTCTCAGTCAACAGTACTTTTCCAGTAGCTGAGCTTACTAATTCTTCTAATGCTGAACTAGATGGAAAGGGAACAAGGGCAGTGAAAGTAAACCACTGAAATGAATCTTGCTATTACATGCTCTCCCATTTCTTCTTTCAAATGCATTCAATTGTTTTACCTGTGTTTTTAGCCCTTTAGTTTCAGATTTTACATACAACACTGTGTGTCACATGCCACTAAACAAAACCTCAGTACCTCTCTAAAGATGGATGACAACATTTTTTCAGTACTGCATCAACTATTCGATGATAAGGAAATAACAGTTTTATCCATTTCAATTTTACCAGCAAGTACATGTGGGAATAGATGCTCACATACATACACAGCATTTAACAGTAATATCCCTAATATAAAACAAAGAAATAAATAGAGACATAGTGTACTTAGGAACCCAAATGTGTAAGTAGTGCGTATTAATGCTTTGACAGCTAGCTAATTTTTCCAGGATTAGAATGTCTGTCCCTGTCAACTTCTTGCTGTATTTAATCAAAATTATGTTATGCAAAAACGTCACAGAGTAGAAGGACACAGCTGAATGGGTTTGTGTGTTTTGGTTTTGGGTGGTTTTTAATCTGTTTTTTGTTTGTCTGCCTTTTTTAATTTCTGTTAAATGAAGGACAGTTTTTCTTACGTACTTAAGACCAAGTCCAGCAAGAATTTTAGAGACTGCAATTCTGTGACACAAACCTAGTTCCAGAACTGTAAAGAATTTAAAAGAAAACAAATGGTGATTTGAATATTTGGATGTCCTCAAATATTGAAAACCTAATGACAGGTCTCACCCCTAAGAACGGTGTTTCCAGCACCTGGCATATTTGGCTGCAAACATCCACTTCAGTAGATTAAAAATGTCAGGGCAGCTGTTCCTGGAATAGTTTAGAAACAATTTAAAATTTGAAGCTGTTCCCTCACATAGCAATCCAGTTGGTGAATTTGGATATGGGAGACAACAGTCCTTTTTTCTTGGAACACAGAGCTTACATCAGATAGACATTGTGCCAGTGACAATTCAAGACACTGGGGTTCTTTCAACCAGGTAGCTGTGCGCTGTCCTTAAGTGTGCCATTCTCTCAGAGTTTCTCTTGTAGCAAAGCCAGCACGAAAGTGTTCCAGCTTCGCACCCTCTCTGCCATGTGTACTCACTCACAGACATGATGCCAAACCGGTACCTCAGATCAAAGCAACAGCCCAAGAATCAGTTGAGCGACCTGGGTTAATCTCAGTCCTGCCATCAACTCACAGAAACACACCCTCATCCCTTTTGGTGCCATGACACTTTCAGTTTGTAACTGTGCAGCTGCTGTGCTTTAAGCATAGGACAGAAGAGCAATCTAGGGCAGCCACGTCTCTACCCTGATGGATAGGGCACATGGCTGTGCAGTGGGAAACATGGACTGGCATTCTTCACTTGTGCTGAGAAGGAAAACTGAACAAGGTTTAATGTTTCTCCAGCAGGTGCTCCAGCTACCTGCTGTTACATGGTATTGCGTGCACCATCAAACTGACTTCCATGTCTGCCATGTGTTCAACTACAAGCAGCCATGGCTATTTTTTGTTACACTTAGAAATTAAAATACAGGTAAATGCATTAAAATACACAGAATGTGCCTTGCAAATCAGATTCCAGAAAGGAAACAGCCACTTACGTTAATATTCTGCCTTTTTTAGTGTTGTAAGTGTGCTAAGCCAAGGCAGAGTTAACTCCTGTCTAGGGCTTCAGGTACCAAAGGAGTTCTGTTGATCTGTGGCCTTTACGTGTATCTGGAAGTAACTGGATTTTGCTTTTTTAAATTTTATATGTCGGATATGTATCTGGATATATAGCTATGGTAGAGAAATTTGACATTATGCAGCACTGTACTTTCTTGGCCTTAATAACCAGTTATTACTTTGAACTGTAATTGTAATGAATGAGACACTAAACTAATCTAGTTTCATCTGGGTTATAGAAGTTAATTTCTCAAGTATTTTGGGTGGTCTGACAATAGTTTAATCTCTGAGGCAGAAAACACATGTAGTGCTTAATTCTTTCCAAGCAATTTATTTAGTCCTGCAGCTGGCTTCCATTTAATAGCTACAATGTTTTTCCCAGTAGGGGAGGGGGGGCTTTTTCAACAACTTTCTTGCTATTTTCAAAATGAAACCCTGAAAAACTTTAAAAGTTGAAATTTAAATGTTGCATGAGATTTCTTATACTGAAATCAAACATTCTAATCTAAGAAAAAGGAATTTAGTGAAAATAAGACTTCCTAACACTTGCACCTTTCTACATTGATTTTATAGTTATAGTCCAAAATTTCAGTTCATCTCTTAAGAAGTTCTGTCTTGTGATGGTTACACCATGTAAGGAACCACAGCTTAGATTTCCAAATCATAACTGTCCCTTAAAGGGAGAGGGAACATGAATATCTCCAAGGATGGAAATCTCACAATCTCAAACACCTGTCACGGTGTTTGGTCACATTTCTAATGAAAGAGTATTTCCTAATATTTAATCCAAATTCCCCATGTCCCTCCCATCTTGTGCCTAGTGGCACTTGTTCAAGTGCTCTGCATAGAATCATAGAATAGTTAGGGTTGGAAAGGACCTTAAGATCATCTAGTTCTAACCCCCCTGCCATGGGCAGGGACACCTCAC
>JBCJKH010001681.1:0-22877 GCA_039877255.1 Loriculus beryllinus
GGATCACCTCCTTCGACCTGCTGGTCACGCTCCTTTTGATGCAGCCCAGGATACGGTTGCTTTCTGGGCTGCAAGCGTACACTGAAGCCAGATCATGTTCATTTTCTCATTGACCACCACCCCCAAGTCCTTCTCCACAGAAGAATGTGATGTGATTCTCACATCAGAGAATCAGAACAATAAAAGTGAGAAAACTTGTGGGCTGAGATAAAGACAGCTTAATAGGTAAAGCAAAATCTGTGCATGCAAGCAAAGCAAAACAAGGAATCCATTCACCACTTCCCACGGTCAGGCAGGTGTTCAGTCATCTCCAGGAAAGCAGTGCATCATCACATGTAGCAGTTACTTGGGAAGACAAATGCTATCACTACAAACATCCTCCCCTTCCTTCTTCTTCTCCCAGCTTTATATGCTGAACATGACACCATCCTGTGGTCAGTTGGGGTCAGCTGTCCTGGCTGTGTCCCCTCCCAGCTTCTCGTTCACCCCCAGCCTGCTCACTGATGGGGTGGTGTGAGGGGCAGAAAAGGCCTTGATTCTGTGTGAGTGCTGCTCAGCAATAACAAAAATATCCCTGTGTTACCAACACTCTTTCCAGCACAAATGCAAACCATAGCCCACAACAGCTACTAAGAAGAAAATTAACACTATCTCAGCCAAAACCCACACAACTGAAAAATGTCTGCCTGAGACAAAGAGCTGCATCTGGCACAACTTCCGCACTTTGGTATAAAGGAGCACCACAGTGCAGTAGCTATTTCTGTGCTACAGTTACGGCAAAAAGCTTACAGTGCTCTGCTGTGTCAGCAGTGGGTACTTTTGGCTTTGGCTAAACAAGTCATCTGGAATTAACACAACATGAGGAGTGTAGACTTGTGAAGGACAAAGATAACAGCATAACCTCCAATTGTTAAAAAACAATGTGCTGGAATGGTCTCATCATTATTATCTCATTATCCAGTAAGGAAACAGCCATTCAGATACTTCAAGGTGTTATCTAGAGCCAAAAGCCATTTTCTGTTTAATTTTACTGTGTGCTTCACTGTTACTATTGATATGACAATCTCCTAGTTTTAATTATAAATAACGTATGTCTGCAGAGTGGTTTCGGTTGATTGTAACCAAGGTCTCTGTAAAAGACAAAAGCACAGACTATACGGATGCCTACAAGTTCACAGAGTATGAATATGTGCTTTCCTCTGAGCGATCTCAGTGCCTTTCAAGCAAGTCTTTAAAGCTCTACAACCCCTCCAGTTCTTTCTATATTGACTTCAGCACAGACAGTAAAGCTGCTTTGTTACAGAACTACATATAAGAAAAACTACATATAAGAAAAACGATCACTTTTTGAATACAGCTTTAATACAAAAAATACTATTTTCTATATTAGCCAAGTTAACCATGTTCATCATCACTGTTTAAGAGTTTGAGCTTTTTTCCTTTTTGGCCTTAAAATTCTGATCTGGTTGCAGCTGTGTGTTACAGTGTATGTCCCCTGGCAGCCTGGGCTTTAGAGAGCAGCCCCTCACATCCAGGCCTCCCATCCTTCCCAGACTCTGCCAAGAATGTTGGGATCCGTCGCTTGATCGATCAGGCATCTCACTTGTGTCTCTTCTGAAAGGCCATCCTCTGGCTCCTTGGCTCTGATGTTGTTATCAGCATTACCACGAGCCACCGCTGCAAGATCATTATAAGAAGGTGACTTCTCGTGGCCGAGGCGCAGTTCATCACTAAAATTGAGAGCACAAAAATAAGATCTTACTAAAAGAAACAACCAAAAACATCTGTGATGGATTTTTAAACACCAAATAGTACTTGAACACAATTCCTGCAGCTTTATTTTTCAAGATGTGGAGACCATTCAATAGCTGTGGAAGGCAACTGGTGATTTCAGGTGTCCTTTATAGTGAGTATTTACCATGAATATTTCGATCTCGTCGAAGATGCCTAAATGAAAGACAGCAGCAGCGCACATCTGAGCTGTTATCTCCTTACCTGCCCTACTGATTTGTGTCTGCAAGGAATATTTTGCTGCCTTTTCCAGTACAGCCTTGACCACAAAAGGGACTCCTCCCAAGTGTTTGTATGGTTTTAAAACAGGCTTTTCTTTGCTTTGCAACTCCCCTCTTGATTAATCCAAAATGTCTTTTTAAGAGGATGGAAGGGATTAATTGTACTTTAACTGAATTTTAAAGACATTCTGCTTTTAACCAGACTTGACTAGACTGACATAAAAAACCTGGGAATGCCATCAGATTTGAATTTGGTGGTTTTGGGAAACAGCAATATCTCCATGGCTCCCATACAGCTGGTTCAGGTTCCACTTCAAGCAAATGTCCAGCAGAAGCATATTGATTTAAATACCACCCCCAGACAAGAAGCTGTGGAGACGAACATAAAGAACAGCAGTCTGAGGGGTGAGAAGTTAAGCAGGCTTACAGGCTGGGGTTGTGTGTGCTGCCAGGAACAGTCAAACTGCTCAGGAGGCCTCAGCTGCAGCAGGAACACTAATGGAGAGTTATCTGGTGCTTGTCTGATAGGGCGATTCAGAGGGCTTGTATGTGTTGACCAAATGATTCTGACAGGAGGCCTGTCTCTTCTCTTAGCTGCCATTCTATCTGAAGGGAGTGGAATCTGACACAGGAGACTGCCAAAGCTCTTGAAGCAGATGAAAGCAGGAGAGTATCTTACCAAGTGATTGTTGCTGGATTGGCACCTGTAAGCTTTCGTTTGACATAGCTGACTCTTTGTAAAGGGTACCAGTTTACTTCAGATGTGTTTACTTCCTTAATCCATGTACCTCCTTTTTTCAGCTGTCTTTGTTCAGCGTTCTAAACAGAAAACAAATTTGCCCTATTTATCATAAATCATATACTTAAAGCCCTTTAAGCTGCCCAATCATAGCAAGTCATGCTTAAGTGCAAACGCAATAGAGAGCAAAGTAGTGATGATATCTATCCAGGCAGTGACTCAAAATTTAATTTACAAGTGGAGTTACTGAAGTGCAACCAGTTTCAGATTTTTTCTCTGTAATTATTAGTTTGAACCATACAGTGTTACGTAAATTTAAGAGTCTGAATACAAAAAGATGAAAATACATATGCTGTGATGTGACATAACATAATCAAGAGATACCCACATTTTTTTGATCATCATGCAGATAAAAACCAGTACAACGATAACACAGACACACGCTACTATTCTTTGTCCACTGATCATTTAAAATCCTTTAAGTTCAGTTTCTTTGAGAACTCAGAAAAACAAAGAAAGATAAAAAGAACACTGAGTGAGCATCACGAAATATTTCCCTTTCTGATCAGTTTTATCCTTACTACGGTTTAAGAATTTTCACATGAAAAAAACAGGAAAGAGGAAAAATCCCACCTTCCAGTCCAAAGAAGGCTCTTTTACAAATACATCCATCGTGCTGATGAGGAGATCTGGATCCTCACGATATGCCCTTAGGGCATGTACCATCACACTGTAAATGAGACCCCACTCTTTCACTGGCATCATCAGATTAACAAACTGGCGGGTCAGACGAAAAGGCATCAACTCTGGCACCAGCAAAAACTAGCCAAGGGAATGGACAATCAAAAGAAAACAAGAATTAAGAAGCTCTAGAACAGAAGGATTAGAAATAAATACTTCATTCTTTTCAAGCTTTGAAACTCTCTCTGTCCCCTAACTGAAAATACTGTGTGACATGGCTGAACAGGACCACCAAAGCTCTAGTCATCATGAATATTTAGTGATAGTGGTTAAAAGCATGGCTGAACTACATACCACCACACCACACAGACTCCATGAAACTCTACTGCTCCTTGTTTGTCTGAGAATATATGGAAACACAGATTTTCTTCTAGTAACTAGAAATAACTTGTAAACATTATTTTGCATCAGAATAGCGGCAAATAAGGAGCATTAAATTTAGCACTGAGACCAGACGTGTCATTGCACATAAAAGCTGTAAGAAACTAATTAGAAAAGCAAATACCTGTGTAGCTGAGCCAAACGCATATCCAAAGTCTATTCCCACCATGCCACCTGTCTCCTTGTTAATCATGAAGTTGGACAGATGTCTATCTCCAATACCAAGTATCCAGTGGCTGATGCACATCAGTGCGTGAGAGCTGGCAAAATGGGACCGCAGGGACAGGAAGGCTTGAGGAGATGTACTCATTTTCACAAAGGCTCGCCTTAAAACAGAAATCTCTCGTTGCATACAGATAAACCACCAACATTTGTTTCACAACCTGCAGCCATTAACAGTGCACTTACCGCAACAGGTCTTCTGGAACGCTGCTTTCCCTGCTTCTGAACGACTTAACTGTTTCTGTACGGTTAGCGTTTCTGCAAATTAAAGAAGGAATAATGTCAGCTATTGAAATAACAGCCCACTGGGTGTTAGAAGTTCAGATGTGTACATAGAATCATAGAAAGGTCTGGGTCAGAAGGGAAATTCAAGATCATTTAGTTCTATCCCCCTTGCTATGGGCAGGGACATCTTTCACTAGACCAGGTTGTTCAAAGCCGCATCCAGCCTGGCCTTGAACACTGCCACAGATGGGGCAGACACAGCTTCACTGGGCAGTACCACTGAACTGTCGAATATTAGTATGGACCAAAGAGACAAGATCCCAGATACCAGTTTCTTCATGAAATATTGAATCCTGTAGTACATCAGCGCAGCTGGATTTAAGAATATGAACGTCTGAATAGTCTTTCTACCTTTGCATCTCTTTGCATAGCTTTGGATAAGTTAAAGAAGCAATAAAATACATTCCACAAAACCCACCCTTTACCAACCTAGTATCCAAGAGGAACCTTAAAGGTTCTCCATTCTGTGAATATAGAGAATTGCATTTTAAACCAGCAGCCAAACTGTGTACTAGGGTAGAGCTCTGCAATGGAGGCCAGCATGAGATGACTGGGGGTGACTGGGAATTCCAAAGCACATGCTGGATCTGAATACAAGTATTAATTCAGATGCACTAATTTAAAGGAGTCAAAGTTTTCCTCTAAAAAGCAAGATGCTTGCTTAAGCAGGTTATGAGCACATCTTGCTCCACTACAAACTCCACTTTTCCCCTCTCTTCAGTGCTAGATCTAAGCAGGTGTGGAAATTCCTATGAGAGGATGCTCAAGTTGGGACCCAAACCATCAAATATTCTTAAATTCTCAGTGAATCACAGTGATTTTCTCTGTCCAGCTTCAGCAGGTGCTCTGGCTCTGAGGCAGCCTACCTAACTGCATAATCAGGAAGGCACAAGACACCTACAAAATAAAGAAGCAGATGCTCTTCTTCAACTAGACACTTTCTTAAAGAAGTGAGCAAGCTTCTTGGAAGCATTCCCGTGCTCTGGGGGGATTTTGGCAGTACTAAACTCCTCCTGCAAAGCATCTCCAATAAGACAAAGGAGTAAAATGAGCAAAAATCAGATCTAGCCTGCAAATTATAATGAGATCATATTTTTCCCTGGAATTTCTACAACTCTATGTGTGCACACTCTAGTTTCTATATTTTACATGCAGTTCTCAACACTTACCTGTACATAACCTGGTATCGAGAGATGCCTTGCATTTTCCCACTCATTTTGGACAGCCACTCAGAATAGGTTGCATGAGGTCCCTTTTTGCTAGGGACAAAAAAGAAAAGCTGATGATTTCCGTATATTACCTTCCCACTCTGTACTTGAACACCTGCAGGCTATGCTCTGCTATGACCCATGAGATTTTTATGCACAGGAAGAGTCTGGTATCTGCAGCCTACAGCAATCTTAGCCTTGCTCTGGAAATGAAGTTTATGCAATCAGTGCTATGCTGATCCATCCATCTCATTCCCCCAGCTTTGAATGCACTTCAGTCATGTTTGTCAGAAGATTAGAATCCTCAAAGGTGTTAACTTGTCAATAGGCACTGTGAAAATCAGACACTGCATTGACAAGAAAGACCCAGAATAATTTCTCCAGGGAGGGAAAGATATTTTCAACAGTCTTGCATCCACTTGAGAGGCATTATGCAGCCTACCACAGTAGTAGGTATGTAACAAATGCTGCTGTTTGTCCATGGGAATGCAGGAAGGCAGTCCATTATCTCCTCAGTGTGTACAAGAGGGTAGGAATGGGGGCTTGTTGAAGTATTTTATCTTTTTTCCCCATCTTAACTAAATACACTAGACATAAAACTTCTTTTCCAGAAAGCAACTTAGCAGAGCACCTGCCTTCTCTCTTCCAAAGCATGTTCTGAGATATAGAGATCCTTTCCATGTAAGTATTTATCATTTATAGACTGCACAGACCCTCACTTTGGGATGAAGAAAAGGATGTAAAAACTTCAGGAAGGTATGCCCCCCACCCCAACAAAAATATTGCCAGCAAGGATTTAATCAGAGTTTTCCTTTGTGAGTGCTATCATTCAACCATAGCTCAAGATAAAGCGCCTTAACCGACTTAGTTGAAGAACATACGGGTAAGTATTTAAAGCCTATATACAACAGTAAAATAAAGCTATTTTGGAGGGGGATAAATAATCAACTGTTTTTAGAAAGACACTCATCTTCTACATTTAGTATATTAGAAATTTTCTCCCTTCATGAGGTGGTTCCCTGTGAGGAGCCCTCCACTTACCCAGTCAATGAATTGAGACTAACATAATACCGCTCTCTTCACAAAAGTGAAGCAGACTGCAGTAATGCAGGAACTGTAACAGCTCCTAAACTGCTTACAAATTCAGTAATTAGAGAAATAAAGACTCTCTGTAGTTGAACCTCCATGATGGAGGCTACTCTGACTGGCCCCATAAACAAGAGGACTTGTAAAAATAAATGGTGACAGCAACGCTCCGACAAATCCAAACAGAAAGTATGCACCAAGAACATTGGTAAATAAAACTACATGTCTAAATTCCAGCATAGAAAGAGATTGAAATGATAGAATTAAATCAATTTTACAACTATTAGTCCTCCAATTACAATCAAGAGAAAGCTAACTTATTCAAACTCAGCATTTTTATAAAGTCAGACTGTTCTTTTACAGTTGTGTTTTGTGCATCTGCTTACAATTTCCCCTGACTCACTGGTGAATGTAGGACATGAATAGCTCTGTCTCTGCTCTGCTCCTCTTCCCTCTGCTCCGCTCCTCACCTCACTGACCTACGTCCATTTCCTGCCTGATCAAATCAAGAGATCAAAATCCTTTGCTTGTAAAATCAATGTGCTGATAAGGAAATTGTGATGATGGTGACGTCATAAGTGATTATAATTATAAGCCTCTTGTTTGAACAACCTGGGTGGAGGATATTCCAGGTACAATGGTACTCATTAAACAAACAGTTGCTAGTTACTAATTTGGGTCAGGAAGTACAAACTGCCTCCTCACTTACAGGTGCTTTTACTTCATTCTTATTAAAAAATAAAATGCTGCCACAAGATTGTCAGTATCAAAAGCCCATTAGTAGTGGACTCTAATAGAGAAGACAGCTAAACAAGCATCACCTGTTATAGTTGATGCTTTCCTCTTCAGACATGCTATTCTTAAGAAATTCTTTTAAAGTACAAGTATTTTCCAGCCACTTGATGAGCCCCAGTCTGGAAAAAAAAAATATTCAGAGATGTGAACAAGTAGCTCAGAGCTGAACTTCAAAGGAATACCAACACATTCTAGTGCCTGCTAAAAGAAGGTTGATATTCAAATATACTCTGAAAGCTTCTAGACAAAGCAACTTCAATGTTGTTTAAAAGGAAAATAAATAACAATAAAAAATCCAAGACACAAAACACCAGACCAGAATTTGGCAAACAGAAATCTCACTTTCCAACATCCCAACAGTAACACAAGGACTTCTATCCCTTCAAAAAGAAATGCCTACCTTGTTGTCATGGGGATGACCTGGTAAGTTTTTAACTGCATATTCCTTTGGCTACATGTAGCATCTTGGGAAAGGATAATGTTCATTACATCAAACAGCTGCTCAATACGCTGGTCTTGTCGCAGGTCTTCACCACCTTTGACAAGAAAAGGATACTCCTGCTCATCGCTACCTCGGATTGTTATGCGCTTTGGCTTCCTCAAGGATTCCATCACACTTATCTTGGAAAAAGACAAGAAAAGCAAAATATTTGTGACAGAAGACTCAGCCTTACAGGATCATCACTGAGATTAAGCATATCTGTCATTCCTGGATGGCATAATCAAGTTGCTCAGTTGTTACTAGAAAAACAAATGCCCACTTGCAGACCTTCCCTTATGTGCTGCAAGATGCGTACACAAGCAGCAGCCTTGCTACTGTCAAATTCTTCACATGGAAAATGGACACAAATTTATACCATAAAGGATTTTGACTCAAACTTAAAATCATACCCGTTCATCAAATCCAGAGATTTTTGCATGGTACTCTGGCATTGGCTTCCCTTTTCCATCATACTGACCTGCAGTGGTAGTAGAAAAAAGTAAAATAAAGAAGGTTACACAGACTTGCTACACACTTTCAAATATTTTGTCAAATTGGTAGAGTTCAAGAGTGGCAACTTTCTTGTAAAGGACACTTCACCACTGACAGTGAAGAGGAACTTACCAGGAACTTCTAGTTCATTCCTCAAGAACTCGGCTTTGAATTCACTCATCCACGGTGAACATTCTTTCAGGTTCCCAGGTTCTTTATAGTTTTTGTTCATTTTTGAGAGAAGAGATGAGGTAATTACATCAAAGTCACTGATCTTCATATCCAACAGTACTGAGCCACCTTTTCCAAAATGATGGTCAAAGTCCTTTGCAAAAGCCTGAGGTTCATTTATAGAAAGGAATCACATTAACACGAAATGCAGACTGCCTTTGTTCTCATGCCTCCCAGGTCCTTGCTGTATGGCTCAACCTACAGCTGCTCCCTTCCTTCTGCCCCTACCCAACAGTGGCACATCCTGCCAATTCTTATTTCCATACTCTTAAGTGTAAAGTCATTATCATCAGAGACCCAACTTACCTTGCAGCAACATATTCAAGGAGCTAGTATGCTCCTAAACTCCTAATTGCCCTTTCTGCTGCTCTATCACCTCACCTCCTTTCAACCCCACCTTACTCTCATCCTCCACCTTCCCAGCTCATGGAAAAAGAATCCCCCCAGTGACACTTGGTAAGTTTATCTAATGCTAATGTGACATAAGAATGGCCATATGGGAGAGACTTGGATCCACCTAGCCCTGGTCATGGCTTACACACATACTATACAAGCATACAGCCCTGATTCTACAGGATTATCACTCTCCTGGCCTCCAGCAATTTGCAGCTCAGACATTTCTAGACCCAGAAGTGTGCATTTCTATGTAAAAACTCCCAACAGCATTTCCTCTAGCCCCGCGCTATTTTCTACTTGCTATTCAAATCCATGAAAGCATCTGTAATACCCTGCAGCACAAGTTCAGCACATGTGTACTAAATGAGGAAACACTTCTCCCTGTTTATTTTTAACCTTCCACTTCCATAGAATATTTACTTTATGCTTGGCACTCCTGATGTTGAGAGCTGTACCTGGCCTTATTGGGTCTTTTCCAAATGGAGGAATGCTAAAGTTGCTTCTTGTGCATAGGCTACCCAGTACCTCTAATTATTCTTGCCACTCTGAACCTCATCCAGTTTCATTGTATCTATATTGAGAACTGTGGACAAAGGACTACAGTGCTCAAGAAGAAAGAACCAGAGAACACTGCTATGTCAATGTATAAGTCCATGTTTTGTTCTCTGTTCTTAACTATGACTAACAGCCACATTTCTTTCTTGACTGCTCTTGAGTATTCACAGACCTATCACAAAATCAAGATTTTGCTCTTGAGTTGCAATAGTCAGCTCAAACCCAAAGAATTTATATACAAAACTAGGGCTGCTTTCTGTATTTTTCTACACTGACTTTCACAATTTTAGACCTCAGTTTTGAAAAGTCCTTTCAGTAAGTCTTCATAGTTGTAACTCTTGGGAATAATTTACCCTAAATAACTTAGTATAAGCAGCAAAATTGAGTAGCATAATATGGCAAAACACCCTAAGATGCTCATATATCCTTGGCAGCAGGGAAAACAAAAACCCAGGGCCAGATTTCTGTGCATGTTTCTGGATGGTCAGAGAAGCCTAGGCCATCTGGCAGTGTGCAGGAAGGTGAAGGCAGAAGCTGAGTTAAGAGGGAACATTTAGTCTGGAAGGGCAGTCAGAGGTTGAACTACAGTAAGTCCATAGCTTCTAGCAAAGAAATCCCAGTCCAGTACTAACAACTTCATCTCTTGTTTCACCAAGTCCTGCAGCACTTGTAAAAGCTATAATCTGGCTTCCTCTTTTGACTTTCAGGTGCCTTGTAGAAAAGCACACGATGCCAACATGACTCAGCAATCACACATACCTGAATAAACCTTTTCCTCAGCGATCCAAGGCCAGGAGCATCTAAATTTCCCAAATTCTTGTACATTCCTTCATACATTTCCTTAAGCTTATTTTTATTTCTCTGAGCTTTTCCTAACTCGTTTTTGACATCCTCAACCCAATCCTGCAAACAGAAAGAAACAGAAAGACAGATGAGTACTGAGAATAAGGTTTGCTGACCTTTGCTCTTTGGTAGCCTGCACAGATTGTATTTGTATTTCCTTATTTACAAATAGCTAATTAATGTGTCGATAATCAGAAGAGCCATCAAAAGGATATGGAAATACTTCCCTCCACCATGGAAGGTAAAAGCTGAAAAAGGCTAGCACAAAATAGCTAGCTGGCACAAGGGAGGGAGACTACAACAGTGAAAGCTGCTGACAGCACCCTGCCAAAGGGTAATGAAGGTGAAGGGAAGGAGGGGGAAAAAGCCAAATACATTTTACCTTAAAAATCATTATGGGATTAGAGAGCTGTTCCAGGGAGCAAACAAAATCTTGAACTATTCCTCCTCTGTCCAACTTATTCCTGATTCTTTAACAGAAAAAAGCACATCACAATGCAACAGAGCTACCATCACCACTTAGCATGCAGATAAGCAATGATCTAGATTGTCTGCCATATTCAAGAACCTGGTAAAATAATCGAGGGATAGGTAGGCAGGACTCTAAGAATTCTCTCTGGGACTGCATGATTGTTAATATATTGACTGTCCTTACCATGCAGCTCCAAATTTCTTAATTAAGTGCTCCACTATGAAAACTGGAGCTTGCTGGTGAAGTGGAAAGTGTCCTTGTAACATAAATAGGCATTAACCAGACTATACATCCTGTCACAACAGTTACTCAAGGGCGATACTTTGCAAAGCACAAGACTTTATCTTCTTACCTGAAGCAAAGAAATTCAGCAAATGTATTTATCAGTAAAATTGTATTAGTGGTTCTACAGCATTGCATGGCAAAAGTTAACTTTTGCCTGGGGATTAACTCAGGTTTTATCGCATGGCAAAATGGGCAAGGGAGGGCTTGAATAGAGGAAGGAGCATGCTACACACGGAATAAGCAGAGAAGAACACAAAAAAGCTGTCAGTCAAGTTAACATGCATCCATTTCACTGGCCCTCTCTTAAGTCTGGTAGGAGCATCTACCTTATTTAAACATTTCTGCTTTCTTTTGGTATTAGAAGGATCACAAATGTCTAAGCAAGCTTAATCTTCACCTCTGATGAATACTGACTCATGCTGCTATGAAGTCTGCTACAGAAAGAGCCTAATCATGACCAGATTTCCCTTCTACCTCAGCAAAGCAGAAGAAAAAAGAAGAGACTTTGACCACCACAGAATTACAAGGACAAAGCGGTTGCTTCCTTGTGGTCTTTTTGTTTTATACTGGAAAAACTTCCCACAGCCTGTGGCCTGTACATACTCAGTACTTCAGCACGTATTAAGGCCACCAGCTTGAGCATGTCTAATACCAAGACTTATGTATTGTTTTTCCCTGGGCCTTTAAATGAAAAGTGCGCATGGGACTACCCTCTAATGTTCCTCATGCCCACCCTAGAGAAAAGTTTGTTTAGAAAAAAAAAAAATCAGTCTCTTCACTCCTGAATAAAAACATACAAAAGAGCTCCTCTGTTTGTAAATTCACCTTTCTACAAATTCCTTGTTCTTACAACCAGTTGCAGTATCTTTGAAACAGTAACTTTCACTGCTGATCATGAAAGGGTAGATGATTGCCTGGGGATAGGTATCTACAATCTCTTCAACAGTGTGTTGCACAGCTACTGCTTCATCCTTGTCAAGTAGTGCCATCATCTGGCTAATCCAACCAATAAACTGCCAACAGGGAACCGAAGAAAGCTGCAAAAACAACAGACACTGCTTTCAACTGTGATCCTCCTGGAAAATACAAAACGTAGCAAGCAAACAAAACTGCTCTGTGGCCCAGCCTGTCAGACAGAAACACATGAAAAGGGAACAGAGAATGTCAACTAAGCTGCACAAACCAGCCCCCAGTGAAGCAGAAATTTCATTGTTACTACTACTACCACCACTATCACCACCCACTGCTGTTGCTGCTTAATAGGTTTCCCATTATAAAGTTTTGCAGCTTGTTCTTCAAGATGAGGCTTTAAACTCAAATTTGTGGCTTTTCTGTCTGGGTGCAATATAGTAATTTTTGATCACCATATACAAACAACTCAAAAATCTGAAGGGATAGTTCAAACACCATTGGGTTGAAGTCTTGGTTTGAGTAAAAAAAGGCAAGCAGGAGAACACTGGAACTTCAGTCACAGTTTTGTTCTTTCTTCAACTTTAAAAAGGTTTTGGTTTGCTGATAGATACTAATTTCAGCAAAGCACACCTCCCAGAATATTTCATGCTCACTTCCCTTCAAAAACTGTATAACTTTTGAAAAGACTATTACTATATTTTCTTGTGATAGCCAGAGGCCAGACTCACAAATCCTTTCCTCCTGTCTTACCCCTTCCTACTTTTCTAATAGAGTTTAAGATCAGAATGTCAGTATCTTTCTCAGAAAGACAGAGGAGAGGACAAAGAACTGCCTGCTGAACTCCTTTTCAGGGTGAGATCTGTCAACTGGACCAGGTGTCAGGTTCTGTTTGAACCAGCAGAGTTTCACTGTGGCCACACCATGCGCACCTCAGCCGTTTTTGCTATTTCCTCAGTTTCTGGGGTAACTAAGCCATGTTTCTGTCTTGAGTACTTCCTCTGACAGTGCCTGGCAATCTGTGAACACCAGCACAATGGCATGGGCTTGAAAAGGCAGGCAGGCTAAGGCAGATATAGGCATAAGTCACAGACATCTCACCTTATCTGTCATATGACAGCAGGGAAGGTAAGCATGGCTCACAGCATCCTGCAGTCAAATGGCAAGGCAGGGACGGGGAGTGGAAGGGAGGAAGTGGGAAATACAAAGGAGGAAGAAGCTGTAGTGACTTCTGAAGTGAGAGGTGGGTGATGTGGAAAATAAGTCTGGAAATGCTGTTGCCTTCCTGCATACAGGAAACAGCCTACGGAAGTAAGATTACATTCCACACCCTAACAGCAACCACCCTTATCAGCCCACTTAGGTTGTTCTGAAGGAAAAAAACCCAACAAATCCACAACACAGTTTTTCTCCAGCAGTTCTCAAACTAGCGTTTGGAATCGGAATAATGATAAAAAGTTAAACTTGTAAGAAAAAAGTTCCTGTCCATATGAATTAAGACTCAAAAAGTTAGAAAAAAGACAAGGAACAAGGATGGGATAAAATTTATCTGATTTACCTGAAGCAAAACTTACCAGTCTAACCTCTCTATCCATCCAACCTCCACCCCCACCTTTTAAATCTGATTTATAGCAATATTTGCTGCCAGAAAAATGGAAGCAACTAACCTCTCGTGTTACTAGACCCAGTGTCTCTGCTGGATATCTTTCAATTATTTGCAGCAGTCTAGGAAATCTCAGCCTGGCTTCTCTGGAGTTCAGTTTCAAAGCTTTTATCATTTTGTCCACTACAATAGCTGGGAATAGCCGTAGATCTGCAGCATTAATTTCTGCCAAGAGACATGAAACAAGAATTATCAGAAACACCATCACTTGTTCCATGTCTTTGATCATCTGGAACATTCATCTTTACAATTCAGAATTTTCTTTTCAGTGCATTTTGTGTTTTCACTTTGTTCTCCTTCCCATCTGTTTAAACTGCACACATCTGCAACACATGTACTGAGAAACTGTAAGGATTATCTTTATCAGGAAGCTGCATCACTCCTGGTATCTTGCTGGCTTTAAATACAGCACTCCTGTGGTCTGGGAAGGAATATGGGAAGCATCTGCTGGATATGATATATCTCTTACAAGCGAGAGAGAGACTAAGAGTGATTCCCTAGTACCAAAGCTATCACTAATAGTGTTGGGGGGGAAAAGCGAATATAAATACTGATGAACTGGAGGACAAACTGTTCCATTTAAATTCAAGATGTGTGGCTCAGGGACATCTCCTGGCTATCACAAAAAGTCATGTATCACACATAAATCCACCTCACATGCTTAGAAGAAACCCTGACTCACCAAGTGAGTTTTCTTCTTCCTTACGCAGATGCTGGTCACAGAAACCAACCAAGGTCATATAAGCATCAATAACTCCCGTCACATCTACATGTTCCATGGAGTGGGACTGCACCTCCTCTTCAGACTTCTTTGCAGCACTGCTGAAACACTGAAAAGCCTTTCTGTTCAGGCCTGCCAATACCTGAAATTCAACCATAAGAGGGAAAGAAAAGAGACATGTTAGCAAGTAGCATTCAACAATTCCTTCTGAAACCAGAGCTTGATTGCAAATCTTGAGTGGGTAAAGCTTTAACTGTATTAAATGTTTTGAGCAGCTGATACAAAGGAAAAAAAAAAGGGACATTACATCAAGTAATGATTTCCAACTTTCCAAAGAGAAAATATAAAACACACTTTTAACTTACATTACATACATTTGGACATGCTATGTGAAATTTTTATAACTGCAAAAAAGTTACTAGAGGTTTTGCAAACAGTTAACAGAAAACATAATAAAAAATGCTATTTTTTCCTATTAAGACATTATATCTACAACACCTGCATTAACAGTTATACCTAGAATTTGTGTCTAAAAAAAAAAAAAGGCATGCATCAAGCTATTTAAAATCTGATGTCTTTTTCCCTACTGCAAATATTGTCATACTGATCATGTTTCTAATGCAGCTGACAAGATCCTTTACAACTGAATGTTCATAAATCAAGTATATATGTTCTCATATTCCCAACGAGATTACCAACCTCAGACATTGTAGATATTGTAGTTACTAAACAATACATAAAATTGCTGCAGAACAAGTTGGAACAACTGCAAAATGCTGTAAATAAAATTAAATAGTTTGAATTTCAGGTAGGAGGAGGGAAACTACCAGGGTCAGAGTACTACTTAATACTAAGCTAAAATAAGGCTAAAGTCTTTAATTCTATAGAAATATCTGGTATCTCAATCTAACCCAGAACAGCTTTTAGGTTCATCTTTAAGACTTCCTGAAGAAAAATGCTGTTAATAATTTGCTAATAAATGAAGCTTAAGCTTTTGTTTGAGTTTCTTTACACTTGAAAACCTAAAATCTTTCTTGCAGGAACCTCTTCTTCATCTGCTTTTCTTTAACAACCACAAAAACACAAATTAAGAACAATTTTTTCCTGTTTTATACTCGTATGGTTTGCATCTAAGTGTCTTCATTGTGGCTTTAGCAATTAATAGAAATAAATCAGCAGTGGTATTTCATATTCTTACTCAACTAATTTGAGAGACAAGAAGTCAGTGCCACAGCTGGGACAACTCACAGCACATATGATTTCAGATGCAGCACAGACTGTCACTGTGTTCTTCAAATGTGCACCTCCCCCAGACAGGCAAAGATGACCTGCATATGCTCTGTTTTAGAAACCTCTCTTTATCACTAAAATTGCTCAGGTAAAATTAGTGTATCATTATCAGTATTATAAAGATCTTAGTAAGAGTCTGACAGCATGAAGAAGCTCAGAAATGCCCAACTGAAATAAAGGCATTTTTTGAAGATCGCCTTGCCAAGCCTTGTCTTGCCACTCTGCATGCAGGTGCTACAACTAGGTTTTTCCCCTCCACACAAACTGCAGGAACAGAGAAACACAGAAGTCTCCCAATTAAAAAAAGCTACAGGGGTGCAGAACTTCAGTAGAGCAAAATCCAGACAAAACAGCAATTACAGCTTACTCCCCCCTCCCCTTTCCCTAGCTGGTGTTCAAAGATAAATCACTGCTAATAGCACTGTGGATCCATACATATCTATCAGTACCTACTGAAGTAGTGATTATAATACTCAAATATCTAAAAAGCTTTTTCCCTCTCATTTACCTTTTCAGGACTCTCAAGATTTTCCCCTGAAAGGGCTGATATTTTTCCAGCCTTTTCTTTCTCAATTTGCTCTAGGCATCTTGGGTCCTGACTAAGGGCATTTGCCATGACATGGTATGTAGTACCCAGAAGAAGATTCTGGTTTCGGAAGGCCATTATGTTCTTGCAAAGATAGTCCGATCTGGTATCTTCTGTTGGAATTCAAAAACAAAGCTGGTAATTTGACAACAAAGTAGCTTTGTATAATAAACAATGTGAAGCAAAGAGAAGGTCGTTACCAAGCAGGGAGATGGTTTTTAACACTGAGAGCACACGTTCAGGACAACTCTGGTTCCAGCTGCAACTATGTGTAAAGCGGCAAAAGGCATAATTCCACCTCACCAGCCAGTCTTCTCTTGTTTTGGCTTCTTTGCGTAGGTCTTTCAGAAGCTTCTTGGCAACTGAGAAGCTGTTCTGTATTCAGAATAAGACAAAATTTTCACATAATGTACCTGAAGAGGAAATAAAACCTTTCTGCAACAAAATCAAGGATAAGAAGATTTAGGTGAGACAAGCAAAGCTATAAGATCAAGAGAGGTCCACTGCTTGCTGAGTCTCATTCAAAATCAGATCTGTGCTAATGGAGCAATTTGAGAAGAAAATGAGAAGAAGAGAGGGACAAACTGAGGAAATTAAAACAATCCTATCTGCATGACTGAACAGGCATTAACTGTTCTGCAGCACAAATATATGCTGGGAATGTAACCTGGTTTACAATACCATTAAGCAAATCACTTTGTGTTTTGATGAAAAGTTTCATGTAAGTAAAGTTAAAGGAAATCTTACTTTTCATTTATCCCTTTAAGAGTGTATAGTCAACACAACAATAACATTATATTTGGTTATTACGGTACTTAAAATTAACTCTTGTCAATGACTGCAGATTTCTGCAGCATCTCAGATGAGGGAAACCTTGACTTCAATATTATTCATCTTGTCTCAAGCTTGAAACACAAAAGGCCCCCCATCAAAGGCAGCTATGTTTCAGTCATTTTAACAGCCAAATCCATACCTAATTCACTCAGCTTGAGTTATTTAGGTATGTGTTAAACTAACAGCGTTAATAAAAAATTTAAAAAATGCTATCATAAAATTCTTCATCATTGCTAACTAAATTATATTTATTCAATCTGAACTTGTTTTCCTGCACAGAAAAGATTATTTGTAAATGACAAGTGTAATGTTTAGTTGCAAGCACCCCTACCATTAAGACTGAAGCATTTAAAATTATTTATCTGGCCTTTAGAGTGCCAGAAACCACCTGTGGATCAAAGGGGTCTTCAGGCACATTTCTAGTAATGACAAATTACTGCCAAGTTTGTAACTAACATTTATCCATTTCTTTTCTTTCACTGTGGAATTGACTTTCCTGAGTTTTCAAAATGTCCTGGGCAGCAGGGTCAAAGAGAGACAAGGTATGCCCTGGCAAAAAGGTGCCCAACACCACCTAAGAGGCTTTCCCAGCTATAGTTTCTACATATTTTCTCAAAAAACGGGAAGCTTCCAGACAGTACAATCACCTGTTTCCTGGCACTTTCTATCATCTTCATTTTCATGTTAAATTTGCAGCTCTTAATCATTGAGTAAACATCTTCACCCTGTTGATCCACTTCCATTTGCTCCTCAGCACCATATTCTTCATCCACCTCCATGCTATCATTGGCCTGATCACAGAGAAATTTTTCCTGCAGTTTGTCAAGAAAGAAACACCTGCACAATGACAACAGGAGCACAAATCATCCTGGTATGCATCCAAGGGAATGAACATTCAAAAGAATTGATCTACCTGACACTAAACAAAGCTAAGGAAAAACGAGAAGCTATAGCAATCACCTTTGGCAAAGGCTAAACATAGTCCTCAGAGTCTGGAAAGTCGTAACACAGCCAGGTTGACCCCAAGAGCATTCTAGGATCTTGAATTGCCATGATTAAGGATTAGAAAATGTCCATAATAGAGTGGAATTTTTTCTTAGGTTGTTCTTTTAAAATCATAGCTACAACCTCTCAGTTCACCAAGCCATAACTTGTCAGAAGCGCAAACAGGAATCTCAATTACATAGCGTGGCAGGCTGTATTTTATGTCAACCCGCAATTCAAATGTGTATCACACCAACATATGTAAACATTGACATCTGTGTTGCAAAAAAGACCAGAGACTATCATCTACTTTTGAAAGGGAACTGCCATGAACCAATACTAAATCCTCTTCATTCTACAATCAGTCCTATTTAATCTAATAGCATTTTCATTATGTAGATTGTTATTCAATGCAGAGGATAGCACTGTAGTCTGAAGTGGGGTCTGGAACATCATTTGGCACCAATTTAAGATGAGATAAAGGTTTTCTAAAAGCATATAAGTGTTTAAGACACTGACAACCCTTTAACTCATAAATGTTTTGAGACTTTGTAAAGGAGAATGCTGTACTATGTATTTTGCCTAATATTTAACTGCAGTAAGCTCTTCTGTAGTCATGCTTCCCTGATACTAAGAGAATAAAATAAATTACAGAGCATGCTGGGTATCAGCAAAGCTGTTGAAGAAGTTGTCCCCCAGGAAAGAAGAAAGAATCTAGATTTGCACTTTAGGAATGGATTTGGATGATGATAGATACCATGGGGAGGACAGAAAACTTCACATTCAAAAAAGCATTCCAGCTTCTTAGGAGCTAATCTCTGGAGAACCTTTGTTCTTTCTAGCAACAGTCACAGAGCAGACATCTCTAATTACAGCACTGGTCATTAACTTTCCTATAAACACGTGAAGCACTGATAGTGACAGGGCTGGGCTTATTTTGTACACTCCCTAGCTTTGGAACTGCCTACAAAATAGGTTAGTATCTTTATTCATAACATAGTGCCCTTTTTAGGTGGTGTTTCATTGAGCTAACTGTGGCTAATGTACTCAATTACAAGTGAGTGTTTTCAAGAGCTGCTGAAGTGGGCTAATTTGCACAGTGCATGCACACTGATGCTACACTGATACAAGAAAAACCCTAAACTAACAGTTATGTTTTCCTATCAAAATATGATTTATTCTCTGGCCACTTCCCAACCTCCTTTTGCTTCTCACCATAAGTTAGTCATACAAAAACCAGATACGCTGGTAAAGCTACTACAATGGTTAAAAAAAGTCATACATTAGATTAACAGCAGCTGCATTACAAAAAGCATCTTTCAGAACAAAACAGGCAGACAGAACTAAAGCTAACCCAAGAATGTAATTTTACCGATTTGTAATGATATCATCCCAGATGTTCATAGGATCCATTTTAGCATCTGGATATCTGTTTGTCCAAATTCTGAGAAGTCTCTTAAGGGAAGCCTGTGAAGCTAAGTTACCTAGAAATCAATCAAGAATACTTCAAATGCATCTAAATCCAAACAGCGTGAAGAAGGACTAAACCAAACATAGTCTAACATTCAAATCAGAAACCTGCAATAAAACTTGCATTTAATATACTACTTGGTAATCATATGCCTTTGTTTATTGCCGAAGCACAGGAGATTCAATAAGGACATCAGTATCAACTGTAACTGGGGATCACCACTGTTTAGGTACCTTTCCATACAGGAATATGTTGGAAGACAGTGGAAATGTAAACTGAATTTAATGTAGAATTTTAATAATAAGTTTACGCTCATAAATTTGTATTTCATGCCTACCTCAGGAGCTATAAAACATATACCACACCATCTTTTATCTCTGCTAACTACCATTTGCTACAAAAGCAACACCAACAAAAAAATCTTAGTTTAAAACTATTACTTATACTTTTAAATGAGATACTTAACTCTTATCACAATAGCTCAAGCTAATAAAACTTTGCAATAGGACACATAAGTATCTTCAAGCCTGCAGAACTGTAGTAGTTCTTACTGTCAATAAGACAATAGGAAGTAATTCCAGACTGATGCTCTTTCAAACAGGGGTTTGGTAATCCAGGTGTGGCAATAGCCATTCAAATTTCAGGAAACCATGACTATTTAACAGTGAAAGGAAAGTTGATTAAGGGAAGGGGGTAAAATTAAACAAATGTTTACTTCTCCTGGTCATAAAGTTGATGAAATCCTGTATTTCTGTCAAAGCTTGTACAGACTGCAGTTTGGTCATCCTACTTTGGTATAACAAAGTATCTATACTGGAATAGCTCTGAAAAGAAAGGGAGAGAATGAAAGATTTCACATACAGAATTTACAGCATGGTTCTATTCAGTGCTCTACATGCTATTTATGTGATGCTGTTTTATATTATGCCCTACAACCGAATCTTTTACAAGTGATTTAATAGTCTGTAATCTGAAAGCAACTCTGCTTCGGACAAGCACAGAAGTATATTCTAGCTCCAATTCCTACCCTAGGTTTTAAGGTAGTCCTACAGTCTAATAAAAATTTAGTAATGGATGGAACTTGTAGCCTCTGAATGTATTACTCTTTTCAAGTTTGTTCTGAGGCCAGGAGGTTTCCGAAAAGAGGAATGAAATAAAGCCGCTATTAATTTGCACAATTACTCTGAAAAATGTCTAATAGATTAAATCATCAAAATGAAACAAATTAGAATGGGATGACACACTCCACTGGCTGGCTCACCCCTCATCATTGCAAGCAGTGAATTGAAGTTTATACAAAAAAAATCATATCAGAGATAGCAGAGACTGTTACCTGCATGAAGATCTGCATGCCATTGCTAATGTAATATTTGGCTCTGTCAAAATCATCTTGCAGGATGTAAAGGAGACTAAGCTCTTGGCTGTAATGCATTTCGATAATGGCTTTCTTCTCTTCTGTCTTCATTGCCTCATCAATAAAAGTTAACAAAGTCTGGTCATTTTCCCCACTGAGCAGTAACTTCAACTTACTGCGTATTATATAGGGCAGATATGTCTCCTAAAAGGTAAAAACATTGTCTTTACTTATAGGAATTGAGTGTTAGATGATCAATTTATTTATTTTTTTTTTATGTTATCAAGGAGAGATAAGTATTAAAGTATTTTAATAGTTTTCTTAAATGTGTTCCTTTAGACAAATTTCAATTTATCAACAAATTACAGCAGCCTTGTCCCATAGGCTCCAGAAGTTGTTAGCAAATTCTACCAGTTTCAAATCCAGTGGTTTGGTAACTCTTAAAACATGAAACAAATAGAAGTGATAAAACCAACAAAAACACAAGCTGGTCCTATACAATCAACCATAGACTCAAGGTAAAAACTAAACATTGTAAAAATAGCAGAAGTTACTGCACCAATTATTTTTATATATCAGAGTCTGGTGGTTCCCACAGTAAAGTAATCCAAATAGCAACTGATATCCACCCACAACTACATTACTGTAGGACATCCTTGCAGAGATAAAAATAGTGTAGTAGCAACAAAGTGATTTCTAAAAACCTGAAAAAATGGATCATTCCACGTTTTGCTCAGGTCTGGGGGTTTTTCACTATCGATATTAACGGTAGCACAATACTCCAGAGACTTCCAGTCTGTGAGGTGGTCATAGCATTCCAGAGATGCAAGTTCCCAGAAGTCCTTCTCAGCTTCTGTTGGCTCTCCATCTTGCCAGTCTTCTTTAGAGAGTGCCTAGGGAATGAATTTGAGGGGGAGGAAGGTTCTCAGCTGGAATCTGACACTAGTTTCAATTCTAAGTCTCATAAAAATATCTACCCATTTACCAGAATGTGACAGCAACATTAAGTGCAGAAAATCCAAGCTTATCAGTATTTACACAGAAATTCATTTCATGTAGCCATCTTTATTAAACCTTCATTTTTAAAGAGCAAAGACTTTTAAAAGAAGGTTAAAGAGATCCGTCTTCATTTTTACCCACTGTATCTCAGATTTTCTTTGCCATGAACACTGGCAAAGTTCTGTTCTTTTGGGGTGGCAGTGTGCACACGGTGTTTTACTTGTCTGCCTAGGTGATTGCACACGTGAAGCTTTGTAACAAACAGTAAGTAGTATCATGCTTACTGCTCTGTTGTGACTGCTTGTTTGTTCCCATGCCTTTGCAGACTGAACCAGCAATCAAACAAAACACAAGGGCATTCTAAACAACATGCTGCTCCCAAAATGTTTAATTTTGACTTATTAGTTTTAAGTCATGAGAGATTTATGAAACAACACAATCTTGCTTTTTACCTCATCATAGTATTTAGCTGCTTCAGCATAATCACTCCTTGCTTCTGCCAACAATGCCTTCTGTGTGATTTCCTTAGTCCCAATCTTACCACTGAAAATGCCACGAAGGACATCATAATCTCCAAGAGATCGGTAAAGCCTAACAAAATTGAAAAAGGAAATATTTAATTGGTTGAACAGAACTGTACCAATGCACACATGAGCCATTTAAAAAAATAATAATTCACCAAGCGTTGGATTGTTCACTCACTAATAGGGAACGTAAGCTGGGCTTAGACAGTCATGAGACAGGTTAGTTTTACCCTCCTGATGCTGTGTTATTGCAACAGTAATCCTGCTCAGTACAAGTTAATTTTACCCTCCTGATGCTGTGTTGTTGCAACAGTAATC